>JAVYIG010011455.1:0-42500 GCA_035222895.1 Strongylocentrotus droebachiensis
CACCTTTTTGGGTCGTTAGGGTTCATTTTTGTGGGAAGGGTGCGAAATCTTATATTGCACCCTATTTTGAACCCCTTTTCCTTCAATAGGGTTCATTTTTATGAAAAGGGTGCAAACTCTTATTTTGCACCCTTTTTTGCACCCTTTTTTCTTAGAGTGTAGAGCGTCCGCCTCGATCCCTGGCCGCGTCATACCAAAAGACGTTAAAAGACGGGAGTTGCTGCTACCTTGTTTGGCGTTCAACAATAAGGGGTAGAGCAACGTCGATCTGGTGCTGCTCAGGGGCTGCCGAGCTCACGATCAATTGGGCAAAAAGAATTTCCATTTTCTATTTAACTTATAAAATTTGGAGTGGACTTTAACAGATTATTATTATTATTACTATGGGACCAAAAGGCTAGACTGCATGTTTAGATTTACGACCCAGCCAAGTACATGTATCATGGTTTGACGGCGGCTTGGGTGGGTCGGTGATAAGGATAACGAGCAGGGGCGTCGCCAAAGGGGGGGGGGGGGGTGTGGGGGTGCGACACCCCCCACCTGTCAGGATATTGTCGGTAAAATTGCGCTGCCGTCGGGAAAAAGAGGAAAGAGGGAGGGGAAAAAAAGAGGAATAAGAGAGAGGGAAAAAAGAGAGGGAAAGGGAAAGAAAGAAAAGAAAGAAAGGAAATAAAGGAAAAGAAAGGAAAGAAAAGAGAAGAAAGAAAGAGAAAAAAGGAAAAAGAGGGAGGAGAGGAAAGAAAGGAAAAGAAAGAAAAGAAAAAAAAGAAAAAAAGAAGATAAAATAGTGAAAGGGAAACAAAAGAAACGGGGGATGAAAGAGAGGAGAGAGAGGGGAGGTAAGAGTCTGAGAGAGGAGGAGTGGGAGTAAAAGAGAGAAGGGGGTTGTTGGGTTGAGTCGTATCGTCGAGGGAGCAAGAAAGACACGGGTAAATATGTTGCTGTGTCTGGTCAGCTGTGTCGGTATTCTTGTTCGATCATCGTGTACTATATCAATGCAGAAGTTTGAAGTCGGTGAGATGTATATTGTCGGTCGGCCGACCAGTTTTTTTCCCTGCGAACTGTGACTTCTTATCCGATGGGACGACTTCAAGAGTGACTACAATTACAATACTTGTATTTTCTCGAAGTTTCACTTTCCTATAATATCAGCTAAAGAAATCAGAGTTTTACAATTTTCGGGGAAACTAAATTCAAACAAGGTTTAGGAGTCAACAACGGTACGACGAATCGTCTTCCTTTCTTTATATTGTGATGAAACACCAAAAATTCCGCGCTTCGCGCGGAAAGGGAAACTTCATTGAAACGAGTCGAGACCGGTACAACGAATCGTTTTCCTTCTCTAATAATTTAAGGAAACGTCAAAGCTTCCGCGCTTCGCACGAGAATGGGAAACTGAATTAAGACAAATAGGGCTTATTAAAAGTCGAAAACGGTACAACGAATCGTGTTCTTTCTCTAATAATTTGAGGAAACGTCAAAGCTTTCGCGCTTCGCGCGAGAGGGGGAAACTGAATTCAGTTGAATAGGGCTTAATAAGATTAGAAAACGGTACGAGGAATCGTCTTCCTTTCTCTATATTGTGATGAAACGCCCAAAATTCCGCGCAAGGGAAAAACTTCATTTAGACGAGTCGAGAACGGTACAACGAATCGTCTTCTTTCTCTAATAATTTAAGGAAACGTCAAAGCTTCCGCGCTTCGCGTGAGAGGGGAAACTGAATTCAGAAAAAATTAATAGGGCTTATTTAGTGTCGAAAACGGTACAACGAATCGTGTTCTTTCTATAATAATATTAGGAAACGTCAAAATTTTCGCGCTTCGCGCGAGAGGGGGAAACTGAATTCAGACAAATTAGGGTTAAGTGTCGCGAACGGTACAACAAATCATCTGCTTTTTCTATTAATGTAAGGAAACGTGTAAGCTTCCGCGCTTCGCGCGAGAGGGGGAAACTGAATTCAGAAAAAATAGGGTTATTTAAGAGTCGAAAGCGGTACAACAAAGCGTCTGCTTTCTCTAATAATTTAAGGAAACGTCAAAGCTTCCGCGCTTCGCGCGAGAGGAGGAAACTGAATTCAGATAATAAGGCTTAAGAGTCGAAAACAGTGCAATGAATAGTCTTCTTTCTCTAATAATTTAATGAAACGTCAAAACTTCCGCGCTTCGCGCGGGAGGGAGAAACTTCATTCAGACAAGGATTAAGAGTCGAGAACGGTACAATAAATCGTCCTAATAATTTAAGGAAACGTCTAAGCTTCCGCGCTTCGCGCGGGAGGTGGAGAAATTGAATTCAGACAAGGATTGAGAGTCGAGCACGGTTTAACGAATCTTCTGCCTTTTTTATAATTTAATGACAGTCAAAGCTTCCGCGCTTCGTGCGGGAGGGAGAGAAACTGAATTCAGACAAGGATTGAGAGTCGAGCACGGTTTAACGAATCGTTTACTTTCTCTAATAGTTTAATGAGAAACTTCATTCAAACAAGGATTAACAGTCGAGAACGGTACAATAAATCGTCCTAATAATTTAAGGAAACGTCTAAGCTTCGCGCTTCGCACGGGAGGCCTATCACCCACACCCCCCTAATAATTGCGCTTTGCGCCCTCTTTAAGTGATTCGATTGCTCACTACCGCCCCTCCCTAAAATAAGATCCTAGCTCCGCGCCTGCATTAAAATATAAAGCTATGATGCTGACTAAGTTTTCGAAATAATTCATATATTTATGTCGTCGAGGAAAATGACTATTTGCGCATACGCAAGTACTATGGATAGTCCATAGGAAAAATAATTTAGCCTTCGGCCCCGGATTTATAGGGTTAAATTTGTAGATATTGGGACATTTAATTTTGTCGGTAATTGGTGGCTAGTTTTGTCGGTAATCTTTGGCCTCTTCACCCCCCCCCCCCCCCCCCCACTGAAAAAAGGTCTAGCGACGCCCCTGATAACGAGTAGAAGGAGCGTTAATCCTAACCAGAGGAGTTGTGGTCAGATGTTTATATGCGGCGAAAGTAAAGAGAAGAGGAAGAAAGTTGAATGGTAGTGAGATCGACAGATCGAGAGAGATAGATAGAGAGAGAGAGAATGTTAAAACACAACACTCATTAGGATATTTGCTACACTACACAGCCGATCACCTAATAGAGAAATTCGGACTTTGAATTTTCCCTCCTCCATTCATTTATCAAGGAAGCTAGCACGTACAAGTAGAAACCATAATGGCAGATTTGGCAGTCCTCATCTTAAATCGGAATTTTGACCACGTCCCCGTCTTCTATACAAAAATTGAGTCATAGTACATTTGTAGAGTAAATTTCAGCTACAACATAATAACATTTGGAAGACATCAACGTAGGAATAGACGAGATATATTTAAAATAACAACGGCAAATATTACCTAATCAAATCAAATGCAATTGTTTTCCTTTAAGTGGCACTATGTTAACGTTCAAGCATTCTAACAGCAAAAGTGTTACATAAAATCGCATCTCCAATTCATACCCTATCAGAACATTTTAAAAATTGGGGGTACCCAGCCATTCTGAAGACTTATAGCACATTTAAAAATAGGTACTTTTGTTACCACTTTTGGATTTTTTTTCAGAAGCAAGCGTGGGTCAATTTTGAGGTTAAATTAATGTATATGAATTTAGGTCAATAACGGCTAAAAGTGATTTCAAATCGCTAAGAATAGTATCAACAACACAATACAAGTAACAAAAATCTGTGGGTATTTTTTTTTAAAGGTGAATTTGGAAGAAAGTGGTGAAAATATGCATGTTTGCTATTGTTGCAATGCTTATGACATAAGGAATACAAATATATTGATTGACAGAAATTTGCATGTGTTGTTAAATTATTATTAGACTTGGAAAGATCAAAAGTGTAAGCAGAGGAACCCGGAAGCGTCGATATTCTCCTTCGTGACGTAGTATATGTGACGTATTTCCGTGGACTGTTCCTAAACCCGGAAGTACAACGTTTTTTTTCAATGTAAAAACGTACACAAACATGGGTAATTTTGTTAGTAGATTTTGCAATTTTTGTGATATTTAATGAAGTGTTTTATCGAATTTACAATCAAGAAATAAACATTCTTTCAATTATATAAGCATTGGTTACTTCCCGATGTTTGGTTTCCTTGAAATATTGACGTTTGTTACTGTAAAATTGATCGTCTTGCAGATCCTGACACACCGGCTTCGCCTATGTTTTGTTTTGATAATTAGCGTAAGTTGAATTTCGTGGCACGGCGAGAACTCGCGATAGCTCAGCTCAGCCGTTCGTAGTGCAGTGTTCACCGCAGTGGGTGAACACTGCACTACGAACGGCTGAGCTGAGCTGAGCTGCAATTGCAGCGTGACATTTTTTGGAGATAAAGTTGTTTTTCTCGGGTTATAAATTGGCTGAAACGTCTGTCATTCGAACAAATTAAGTATTATTACTCGGCTTGTAATTACTACTGGTCTAGATGAAATGTCTCAGTGCTGATAAAAAAAAAAAATCAGCAAAGAAACGGCGCGGTAGCATGTTGAATCGACGATATACAACAGGGAAGAATCGTCGGGGTAGGACGAAGAATCTCCCCCTTTTCCCCATCGAAGACTAATTCTTCAAATTATAATTTCAACTGGCCAGCCAGATGCTCAGAGAAGTCGAGCAACCTAGTAAAGTCAAAATTGTAATTACTCCCTTCGCATATTTTGAGATAATGTCGCCCCACCCGCTGCATGTTTGAATGTTTCTCTATGCACCCGCCGAAGCTCGGCGTCGGAGCTTCCTGGAGTAGGCCTAGCTGACAGCTTGAACTCCCGCATCACGATTCGATCAGCGTTACATTTTCGTCGTCATTAATTCGCCCAATTCACCATCATCTTCACTTATATACCATCATCACTGCTACTAACTTCTTCTTCATCATACTCAAAGATCATTTCGAGTTCATCTGAGCTGTTTTCTGTCATTTTTACTGATGATTAATATCCCGATATAACATCTATACTTTCACTCTGATATGTACACTGCAGTGCTATCTGATTGCGAATAGAATGCGCGCGGTGACCGTGTTGTGAATAGTCCACGGAATGACGTCACATGCTCAAATCTCCTAATGGTATCGTAGAAGAAATTCTCTCAGAAAAACTTGATTCTCGTAACTTCAATCCATTATATCTCCTTCCCCTTATGTTTATTGACAATGAACTTAAAAACGAAAATGAAGAGCTGAAAATAACCTTTCTAACGATACCTAATTCAATATGAATGGAATTCACCTTTAAGTTAAAAAGTGTATAGTTCACACTAATTAGGGGTTATATACATTGTATTATTCATTTCCTACTTCCAATAGTGAACATGAAAAATTAAGATATATAAAAGTACAACATTGTGCAAAAATAATCGTTGTCAAATTTGTCACAACGTGAAGAAAAAAAATGCGTTGGAGCAAAGTGACTGTCAATAATTTCCACAGTTTACATTCTTTACCCAATTCCACTCAACGTGTTGTATATTGCACAAATTTTAATTTCTAATAAATACGAATTGAAGCTCCTGTAAATGCACCAAGAGCTCCAAGAGAAACTTATGCTAAAATAATTGTCAATTTTGTCATGACGGGTTAGAAAGTAGTGCATTGGAGCAAAGTAACTTGATGAATTCCAAATTACATTAGTTACCAAGTTCATAGCCGATATTCGTCCAACAGTTTATTTCAAAAATGGGAATGATATTCTTCAGGCCAATGTATTTGAACACTGTGTTGCACAATGATACAAATTCTAAATATTATATATAAGTTAAGACCCAGAATACAAAGAGAACATACATCAATATGTGGAGTATAAATATTCTATAGCAAAACTACAATGCTCTGTACTTTGGCTGCTCATGACACAACAAGAGACTGACGGGGCTATAGGCTCTGCTCAAGACTTTATGAAATCGTCAAGTAAGAAGTCTTTGCCTGCAGTCTAGTAAAAGCGCACCCGGTAAAGTTGTGAAGGCCGAATTTGCTTGTGTTTATCAGAGAATTTTCAAGACTTTTGCCCCCTCCCCCGAGAATCCAGGATCTGCCAATGTCTAACACCATCTTATTCAAAGTCAGAACAAGATACATACCATAACCCGTCATTGGTTCCATCAGTCATGTAGTCCGGCCATTTCTCGTTTAACTCTGCTCGTATAGGCTAGTGTAAAAATTGGGATAAAACAGATAAGCTTAAAGCAGGGCTCCCACTTAGCCGAGTTAGAACCTCGAGTTGTGGCGAGCTGGCGCGATCTTATGGCAAGCCGTTTTATTATTAATTGATATCAATAAATCAATTCTTGTTATCAAGAAATAATTTTATGTTGTAAAGCAATGGTAATTCTTGATATCAAGAATTCAATTTCGTGATATCAGGAATTCGATTTCGTGATATCAAGAATTGAATTCTTGATATCAAGATATATGTTTTAATGATAAAACTGCTTGCCATAAGATCGCGCCAGCTCACCACAACTCGAGGCTCCAACTCGGCTAAGTGGGAGCCCTGCTTTACTGTGTGGGCCTATTCAATTGGTATTAGATTACGGTGTGAGAGAAGCTATAGACGTCAAAAGAAAAGGTTTATTATGCAATACATACTATTGTGTATGTTAAGGCTTTGGAATCATTAAAGTTAACAAAGTAACTAACAAACAACCAAAACCCATACCTAGATGGATTTTGTAACATGCATCCAACAAGCTTTGCAGTCTTTTAAATAAAAATGTTCTCTGACAAGCAAAAAAACATCAAACAAATCATCACCTCGAAATGAGGGAGGGGGTAAGGGTACAATTTCGGACTTAGATCCTTAAGTTATTTCACTGGGGTTTTAAAGACCGTCAGTACTAGTTTGGCTAGGAGGGATTAGACCACACAGCGAGGTCACTGACAGGTGGCTTTCTCATCAACTCAGCTCTCAAATAACATAAGAAACCGAGGATCATGGGTGACCAACAGGCACCGATTGGGGAAGTTTTCTATATAGAGGGAACAAGTAGGACAGTGGGGCTTTAAAAGGGGTGCACGGGCAGGATACGCTCCCACCCTAAATCCGCCCCTGACGATATTTGAGAACATAATTATATATTATACTAAGGCGATCTCATATGACTTACATTAATAGCACCACCGTTGTAGATTAATCCTGTACAGTCTATATCAGAAGCTTTAACATAGTTCTTGAAAGGCCTGAAATAAAATACAAATAAATAAGTTCATAAATAGATAGATAACTAAATAGATAGATAACTACATAAATAAGTACATAAATGATAGATAACTAAATAGATAAATATATTTTTTTAAACAATAAACAATATACTGGCTTAGCTTTTACATTGTTCTTGAAAGGCCTGAAATAAAATGCAAATAAATTCATGAATACATAAATATATATTTTTTAAACTCTTAGAGGCTTAGTCCACTCCAAAAATAGTTTGCTTTTAATATATGCAGTTTGTGACGTTATTGCCTCACTATTTATCAATTGCTTTATGTATTCTCATCCCATTAATTTCCCTTTTTATCCCCAAAACTTGATTTCCTCATGCCTTTGCCCAGGTTATATGATTTTTATCATATTGCGTGCATGACATTTCACAAAATCTTGTATTTGAAGAATTGATTATATTTTCTGAATATTGTATATTCATAATCATTGATTTTTATATAAATATTTTATCAAAATTCACATTTTTCATGATTTAACCGAAAAAAATACTTTATATTAGTGCATCGCCACAAAAACATATTACTATCAATATAACTTGGATGCTGGTGTAAGGATATACGATTTTTAGGGGGAAAATTTGAAATTTATGTTATCAATATAAAAAATACAATTAGTGGATAGTGAGGCAATGACGTCAAAGACTCATGAGTGAGTTGCCAATTTGTCTTGTGATTTTCAAAGTTTTTCATGTCATTAAAAATTCACAACTTTCTTATTAGTTATCCGATTTTGCTTATACTTTTTTTGATTGGTTTGTCTGATTTTCCTGCTTCTATTGAAAGTAAGTTATATTTGGAGTGGACTTGCCCTTTAGTTCATAAATAGATAAATAAAATATTAAAATAAATAAAATTAAAATTAAAAAATGAATACGATACGGGAGTAGCTTTCACATTCTTGAAAGACCAGGGCCCCGCCTTATGAAGACTTGCGATTAATTAAAATTAATCGCATATCCTCCGATCAATCGCAAGTTTGCAGTCCCCCATCTCTTATGTACATAGTTGCGATTGATATGCAAATAAATTGCGATTAATATCAACTCTTTATAAGACAGGGCCCTGAAATAAAATACAAATAAAGAAATAAATACATGAATAGATATACAACTAAATAGATAGATAACTACATAAATATATAAATAAGTAAATAAGTAAATGAATAAATAAATGAATTAAAAAAAATATGAAAGAATACAAGAATAAATAAACAAACAATAAATAATATACTAGACTTTACATTGTTCTTGAAAGGCCTTTAGTATAATACAAATAAACAAATAAATACATAAATAGATTAATAATTAAATAAATACATAAATATGTAAATAGATATATAAAGAAATGAACAAGTAAGTAAATAAATAAATGAATAAATAAATTATTTATTTAAAAAAACGGGAGTGGCTTTCACTAAAAAAAAATTGAAATAATCATATCTCGAGGTAGAACTTACCAAAGACCATGTATGGTCCATATCTGCTTAGCTGTTTTGGGGATGGTACATCCCGCCTGAGAACAATCAAGGGGATGAAATATTGGATGAAAATCTTTAAATTTAAATCTAAGTATTAGTAATGATAATAATGATAATAATAATGATAATAATAATGATAATAATGATAATAATAATGATAACAATAATGATCATAATGATATAATAATAACAAGAATGAGTGATGATAATAATAAAAAATAGTAATACAAATGACTATTACACTTCTACCACCACTACTACTACTACTTATACTACTACTACTACTCCTACTACTTTTACTGCTACTACTACTACTACTTATACTACTACTACTACTACTACTTCTACTACTACTACTACTACTATTTCTACTTCTACTTCTACTACTTTACAAACAAAATGATAGTAATGACACTACTACTACTACTATAAAATATATGATTATGACACTACTGCTATTACTACCACTACTACCACCAAACATCATAATAATTACTTTACTACTACTACCACTACTACTACTACTATCAAAAATGATAATAATGAAGCTACTGCTACCACTACTACTACCACTACTTATCACCCTACTACTCCTACTACTACTACTACTACTACTACTACCACCACCACCACCACTACTACTACATACGGAACATCTATTGAAAATATAATACTTAACGTACATGATGTGTGTTCATTCCACCTAGGAATATTCATGTTTCAATTAACATCCAATCAGGTACCCAGCGCTCTTACGAAATAATGTACAACTAATGCACACATACATAGACACATATCCTACTAGACGTCGTAACCAATATAATCTTCCTCTAACCCGAACAGTCCTTATGCGGTGGTCACATGCGTGCTGTCTACGTGCAAAAAGGTGGGCAAAATTTGGGTATCCGTACGTGATGAGTACCGCCTCCGTACGGATTTGGGAGCACGCAGACACACCGTAGCACTTTTAGTACACGAGGAACTTTCGCTGCGTTCGGGCTGCGTTCGGGCTACCGATTCACCCCAGTGCGTGTGACGTGCGTGCCCGGTACTGCCAACGAGCTCACAACGCACTGACTCCGTGCGTCTTTTACAGGCGCACGTGATAAGTGCATGGTCCGTGCTTACTCGCCACTTTCCCATTTCAGCTGTCCAATGAGCACGCAGAACTCACGTGGACCGTACCGAGTAAGCACTTACAACGCACGTTGTGCGCACTGATTTATGCAGTATATAGTCTCTGCAGTGGAATGGGCGGCATCTTGAGGCAGCAACAGCCTGGACTTCTGGAGAACATCGGAATGTCGTCCTATATAAACACCGAGTTCATCGCACGTGCATGCACTTACAACATGCGAGTGAGTAAGGACACCGTACGTGAGCAGCACTTGTAAGTACGGCCTCCGTACGATAACGTGGCAACCGCACGGATACGTTTTAAGCACGTTGTAAGCACGTACCACGCACTTACCATGTGCGCAACGTACGATGCAAGCAACCATTTACGGCCAGGCGTGGCGTGCGGGCCACGTACTTACACCGTGCGTGTGACGCGCGTTGCCGGTACTCCCCCTGCCTTTGCCACTTCCTCCCTACGTTTTCAGAAAAACGTGGCGGTCGTGGCCTCCCCAAAAACCGTACGGACTAAAAACACGCACGGTGGGATGTGGATGTGACCAACGCTTTAAAGGTGAAATTCAAAGAAAATCACAAATATGTCAACTAAAGTATCACTAGCAACTGGTAAGCTAACAGATGGCCATCGTACACGTTATAGGTCAACTACATATCGGGTGATTTATAAAAATACAAATACAACCACCTCCATAGCAGCTGGGATATACGAGAGATTCGCCGGAAAAGTAACGATGTTTTAATGACGTCACTATATGGACCAACACTGCCCAAGCAGACGACATCCCATAGAGAATGAACATAATTGTAAAGCTATTATTTGTCAAATTATAATGAGTTTAGTGTATATGAATGTAATGGCATTTCAAACCATTTAAAAGCGGATATGACTCGATTCTGATAACTAAAATCTTTTGCTTGTAAATACACAGGATAGGGGTTAATTAACAATAAAAGAAACCAGACTTTCAAATTGAAAAACCCCCGGAATGATATTAAGGACGGCATTTGTTCCTTCTTGAAACGCCGAACATACCCCGGTGTGTGCAGCTGAATATACAATGGCGTCTTATTTTGTTTACAAGCGACAGATTCCTTTATTTTTGTATCGGTGCATTTGTCCTCAAAATAAAACCATGCGCGGAGTTTAGAGTGAGGCAATAGATTATACATTTAGCCTGACGGTAGTGAAGTAAGAGAAAGAACTCAAGAGAAGATGAAAACACAGCCACTGGAAATGTGTGAGATGTCATTGGGCATCGTCTGCTTGTGCAATTCATGTCCATACTGTGATCTCACACATCTCAGCAGCGTTCGGAGAGCTCTTCAGGTGCTATGCCGGGGCTGTATTTAAGCGTTTTGTAATTTATAATAATCATTACTTCGAATGTTTCCAAGCATTGAATTTTGATAACCTCGCGAATCAAAGTTTCAACTTTGCAATAATGAAAATAAAGTTAGTTTTTAAAATCAATGAATATCTACTTTAAACAACACACAAGTATCTTTTGTTTCAAAAAAAAACTTACGCTCACTCTTTTGAATTCACAATCAGCTTCAGCTATGCAACCCTAAGTCGTCAGCCTGCGCAAATAACTTAATTATGCACAAGAAAAAAAATATTCTGCAAATGCATCACGAAGCACGGATTTGATTTCTTATTTTCTGGTCCTCTTGCTCATCCCTTCCGATTCCTTCAAGTGAATTTCTTTTTTTCCTCTCTACCTAAGAAATTAATTTAAAAAACTACCTGTTACGTGGCCATACTCCTTCTTTCTCATCCTTTTTGTGTGTTTTCATCACATGCATTTTTGTCTTCTTGTCATCTGTTTTGTTTTTGTATCGCTCATAATGATATACACGCTTGTACACAATTACAATGTTTTCTGCTTTGTGCGGGGTTTGTTCCCGGATAGTCTTCGGACGCGTATTCGGGTTCACTCGCCTATGCCGGGTCTTTGTGTCCCTTTGGTCGGGGCTTGGTCGGCGTACAATAGTTTATACTGCTGGTTGCTAGGTCGGATTTTTCTTACGAGGGCACAAATTCACGAATCATTCACGGATCCTTACGATTTGGCCACTGTTACGACCGTTTTAAGAGTTTTACGAGGTATTACGAGCTATTCACGGTTTGTTAGGTATTATTACGAGTTATTATGATATGCTTACGGTAGAATTCCACGATTTGTTACGAGTTGTCACAGATAATTACGATCAACTTACGTTTACGTGTTGTTACGAATAGTTACGAGTTAGTTACGAGTATTTACGAGTCCTTACGATTTTTAACCAAAAAATAGCAACTGAAAATAAAGTGTTCAAATTTGCAGCTTTTCAACCTTTCCCCCAAAACGTAAACAATACGTAAAGCAGGGCTCCCACTTAGCCCAGTTGGAGCCTCGAGTTGTGGCGAGCTGGCTCGATCTTATGGCAAGCAGTTTTATCATTAAAACATATTTCTTGATATCACGAAATCGAATTCTTGATATCACGAATTCAATTCTTGATATCAAGAATTACCATTGCTTTACAACGTAAAATTATTTCTTGATATCAAGAAATATGTTTTAATGATGAAACGGCTTGCCATATGATCGAACCAGCTCGCCACAACTCTAGGCTCCAACTCGGCTAAGTGGGAGCCCTGCTTTAGAATACGTAAAGTATACGTATCTATTCGTAAAGCACTCGTAGCTACACGTAAAGTGCTCGCAATAAATCGTAACAATCCGTAAAGCCTTCGTAACACGACCTAAATGAAATCGTAAACAACACGTAAGCACTCGTAATATTCCGTTAATAATCCGTAAATGATCCGTGAATAATCCTTAAACATCTCGTAAACTAACCGAAACAAATCGTTAACAAAATTGTTACAAGTCATTTACGGATTCTTGCGAGCAGTTTACGAATGGTTACGTGTTGTAGCGAGCGATTTATGATACGTACGGATTGTTACGAGCTATTTACGAGTTATTTACGGAAAATAAATCCGTGAACAATCGTAAGAAGATTTTTGACATGTCAACAAAATTGCCTCTCCTTTCACGGATCCTTACGAGTGTCTGCGAGTTGTTGCGAGTTGTGACAAGGTATTTACGGATACCAGCGAGTTATTTACGGATGCTTGCGATTGACTACGAGTTGGCGATCCGTAGGGACTCGTAAGGAAAATCCGTGTATGTGAAGGGGGCATAAAGCTTGTTCGACCTAGCAATGACAGACTGATGTATGCGGAGTGAGCCTCGGCGAGGAAGACCCGGGGATCAGATGCGGGCGGGTGTATTCGCGCGTATGTGGTCTCTCTAGGCGCAGGCATGCGCAAGATTTGAAGCCCACTGACGATGGTCTAGTAACAGGCCTTCTCAACTGGCGGCGCGCGCGCCACTCGTGGCGCTTGCGCTCAGGCAGAGTGGCGCGCGGCTGTTCCAAAAAAATAATAAAAAAATAAAATTTAAAAGTTAAAGAAAGAACAACATTAAAAAATTATATTTTAAATTAAAAAAACTCAGAAAATCAAAAAGTCGCAGTCGAAGTTGAGCCCAAAATGTAAGCAAGCCATTTTGTTTGTTTGATTTTCACTTCATTTTGCCATTTCCGTGTTTATTGCACCAAAATAACTACATATGGATTAACTTCCAGTGTAGATTTTAGCCAGGAATTGTACTAATTATTTCACATCAATATGAAATTATGATTGATGTTTTATGGAACAAAAAGGTGTTAAAAATGCCACATCTGGGCCTCAAAAAAGCCCTAAAATCCACTAGCTTCCGGGGGCTTCGCCCCCTAGACCCCACCCGGTATCGGCTCGGTCGCTACGCTCCCTCGTAACACAGTAACCTAACATACAGGTTGGCACTTCAACCTCAATTAATTTTTGTTTTGGCGCTTCTAATAAACTAGTTGAGAAGGCCTACTCTAGTACTTAATTTATACTGGGAATCTTGCTCAACAAGCCTAGCTTTTCTAAGATTCACTTTTTTTTCCCTCTCAGTAAAATCAAGCAATATAAAATACTTTGTCTTATTCTCAAACTTAAATGTACTCTATAAACTTATTCTATTTCGTACATACTAAGTAGTAATTGTAACTTGTATAATTCATTTGTATTATATTGTAATACTGTAATGGTTCATATATGTTTTTTTAATTTTGGGTGTAAAAATAAATCAAATCAAATCAAATCAAATACTACTACTACTACTACTACTACTACAGTCGTTCCTAAAGTCCCCGCAATAATTATTACCCCGACTTTAGTAACCAGGCTACCACGATAAGGCATTCGAGGAAATCCTTTATACTAATTTGTGAAACCTCAATTTAACTTCGTTAGACATGTTTCTGTCATTCAAATTCACATTGGCGAATCCAAACTACGACAATGTCTGCTTACTCTTCTATTTCTCTACTTCCGCTTCTACATTGATTCTTTGTAGACCATTAGGTATCTGGCCAAGTGTTTCGAACGTCACATCCAATGTAATGTCTACATCACTTCCTCATTTGTAAACATTTTTATCATTCATCATATTTGAAAATCTAAAACCGAAGCTCAGAAGAAGAAAAAAATTGTTGATTCTCTCTGGTGGTAGGGATCCCAACATGTTGCGGCATCGTTCTAACCAAAGATGTGTAGGCTTGTTTCCGTACAACCATAGGACAACTCTAGCGGTTTCTACACAGTTTTTTTTTTCTTGTTTCCCTATCACCAAAGGACAAATGTACAGGTTTACTCTCTGCAGATAAAGAAATAGCATTTTTGATAAAGTTATGACAAATATTCCAAGCGGCAAATATGATCTGAAGTGTATTAGGTATTTAAAAAATTGTCCTACCCCCCCCCCCCCAGACGTACAGCGCTGTAATACATACGGAAGGGGGAGGGGAGGTAGGTTGTCAGAAGCCCGGCTATATTTTATCAATTTTTTTATGCTAGATTGGTTTATGCACAAAAAAAAAATAAGATCTGATTAATTAAGATTTGCATCGAGTAACATACATTTTAAAAAAAAAATCATTTATGTTAGCCCCTTTTCAATCATTTCCTCAAAAACATGTGATTGAGATTTTCATTCAATCTCATTTTGATGGTTGAACGACGAATACTGAAATAGAAAATATATACAAAGGTTAGACTCACAATCTTACAAAAGGTAGGCCCCCATCGGTAAACCAATGCCAGGTTGTCAAAATCAGCTTCTTCCCTATTGATTAGGAGAGCGAGAGAGAGAGAGAGAGAGAGAGAGAGAGAGAGAGAGTGAGTGGGAGAGGGGGAGAGAATAAGACACAGAGATAGAGAGGGGGGAATCTGTTGTAGTTCCAATATCTTTCTTCATATTTCTTTTGATTTTCCGCATTCTGCACTTGTAATTATTACAAATAAAAAATCTCCTTTTATTTATTAGCCTACCTTTAATTCTAATAATTCTTTTCACGCAATTCTCAGTTATAAATGTCGTCCATTTTATCAAAATAGTAAATTCTTCTCTCCTACCACTTGTTTACGCAAAATTCATTCAGAAACATTTGATAAACATGAAATCTTAAGATACCAAGGCTTTAGATACGAAGAAGAAAAAGGAAATGAAAATGATATACATTATATTTACCTCACTTGGCCGAAAAGTTCTTCGAAGGATCTGCCATCGCTGGTGCGCACGTAAGTTATCGCAACCAGAAGCAGCAAAAGAGTAAAGCGCGCCATAATCAGTCGGAAAATCTCTTGAAATTGTGCTGTCGATAACTTCTCGATACTAGTCTTGACCCTTTTCGAAGATGTCGTCTGCTCTAGGTAGTCCCTCTGCAATGGCCCTTGACTCAAGCACCTAATTATTATAAGGGCTCTTTATTCTGCTATTTATTTAAAAA
This sequence comes from Strongylocentrotus droebachiensis, assembly GCA_035222895.1. Classification (NCBI taxonomy): domain Eukaryota; kingdom Metazoa; phylum Echinodermata; class Echinoidea; order Camarodonta; family Strongylocentrotidae; genus Strongylocentrotus; species Strongylocentrotus droebachiensis. Next base: position 15,742 of record JAVYIG010011455.1, read on the forward strand.
TAATGTCTACGGTGGTTATCATAACTGTATACTTGAGCCTTAGGTACTGGTCGTACGATCAATCTGTTTTTCAAATTGCTGTATTGTGATGATTTGGAAATAAAGAGAACAACATCCGCCGGCAAGATTATGTCATGTTGCCGGGCAAAAAAAAAATGATCGATGAGAGTGCGAGAGAGAGAAAACTATAGACAGACAGAAAGAGAGAGTGAGAGGGGAGGGGAAGATGAGCGGGAAGGGGAGGGGAGGGGGTGGGGGCTTAATACAAATTTAGAGAGATGGAGAGGGCGAGAGGGCGAGAGGGCGAGAAGAAAAATGGAGAAAAAAAAAAGTAGACAAAGGAAAGACATAAAGAGAGAAAGGATAGAGGCAAAAAAGACAGAGACAGCAAGGCAAAGAGGATCATAATTATAAAATTCGAAATCACAGCTGGTATACAAGAGTTATGAGATTTGATAGTGTGAACTCTGAATTTTAGCATTGAATCAAGGCTAGTGCCACATAAAAAGTCTGAAATTCTTCATATAGCTATATTCATGGTAATGGTACATTAAAGGGATTGAGTAACTTTGTCTCAGATTCTGAAATTAAATCCTGGATTTAGCTCATGGTGCAATGATAGTTATAAACCTAGAGGTGAGTCAAGAATCCCATGAATTTAACAAGCCGATCCCCTGTCTGATTAATTATCAAGATATTTATGATTTGAAATCGAAATCAAATTTTGCGTTTTCCTAACATTTTTTCATAACACTACAGTCTATTGGGGAAAATGGGTATGTTATTAAAAGCCGTTCAATTACAGATCTTTTACATTTTTAAGACAATTCAGGATCATTTTGAAGCGCAATTTTTTAGGGCTTCAATATCACACCATATCACAGACGCTGACAACACGTAGGGTCGTGCATCTCAAATTTAACATTATTAAAGGATACCTTTAAGCACCAATTATTGCATTTTCTGTTTAACGGACAATCTCTCTCATCGTACAACCGACGAACCGATAAGCTTTTGCTTTATTACCGGCGTCCATTTCATCGCACTCCTAGCAAATATGACGTCATATCAATACTGCTGGCTAATTAGCTGAAAGTTAGATTGAGCCTGGGATCCAATGCTCACGACTGATCCTAATCCCACCACAAACTAAACGATCCGGCTACGATTCGATTTCGAGAGAATCTGAAATAAAATTTGATATGAACATTCAAACATGTAAAATCTTTATGACCAAGGATATGAGTACTCATATTGAATCAAATAACAAATGTCAAAGGGTTCATGCTTCCATAATTAAACGCACTAAAATTCCTATTTTTGGTATTTTTATCACTATTTAGAACCTAAATTAGGACAATAATGTTGGTTGCGATTTCCATATTGTCTGCGACTGGTCTGCGATTGGTCTGCGATTGGTCTGCGACTTGCAGACTAACAAGAGTTGTGATGTCACATCCCCTTTCACGCAGTCGCAGGGTACATGAACAGACATAAAATGTGTTTGGAATCAAGTTCTGAGTGTTAGAGATGCCAAAAAGGTTTTCATCCCGTGCACTTTCCAATTTATAAAAGAGAGCGATTTGATCGTACTTTTCCCAACTTGGATAGCAAGCTTCCTCGAGGAAAGCAGAAAATCAGAGAAGTAGACTTGTGAAAATTTGAATGAAATCAGTCCCCAAAACGGGAAAAGTTAACCATTTTGTAAAAGTCGTTATCACTATAGGTACTGGCTGAATCGGTATTGCGTCTGTGATGTGGAGGCGGACAACTTTCCCTTTTGTTTCAACACACGACATTGAGGTAATTGTCCTGGAGGGAATTTTCCTGAAGGAAATTGTTATGAGGTAATTGTCATGGAGGTAATTTCCCTAGAATTAATTGTACTCGAGGTAATTGTCCTTGGGGTAGTCGTATTTTGAGCCCATTGCCCGGGGTAATTGTATTATACAGTAGATAGTTGTCCGGATACGGATTCAGTAGTATCTATGTCCAAAAAACAAGCCTACATGTATTACAAGTCTATAACAAATGGTGATCGGAATAAAATATTTCACTGACACTACCAATTTTTATTCTCCACTGGCTTTACTCATATGATAATTTGTGCTAGCAGTGGCAGTGGCAAGACATCATAGAGATGGAGAGAGAGTGAAAGAGAGATGGGAGGGAGGAGAAACGGAGGGAGAGGTAGATCAAAAGGTACAGGGGTCAGTTCCAAATATGTAGAGGAAACAAAGGATCGATAAATGGACATGAATTTTCCTCGCCCTTCCCTCCTTGGTTTTCTGCACTATGCCCCGTAAAGTTGGAATAAGTTTGTCCTTCGCCTTTTCATGAAATGGTTGCGGCAATATGGTTTATCGCTGATAGATCAATCTTAATAGGCAAAAGATTGATCTAAAAGGTTATGAGAAGTCACAAACTCTATCTATCGAGAATAAATCATATTGTCACAACTATTTCAGGATGAGTGGTAAACAAGTTTATTCCAACGTTATATTTAACTGTATATGTTCAATATTATACGGATAAAACTATCAACTTACGAAGACATGATTCTTGCTGGCTGTATGTCATTCAAACAATATTGAATTATTGAATTGAAGACCTAAACGGATTTCTTATTTTCTTTGTTTGTCATGAGAAGGACGAATTGTGAACATGTTTAGTATCACGTGGCAGGTATTGATGAGTTTTCTTTTTACGTCCTGTTGCATGTATCACATCTACAAAAGGTATTAAAAGTGTTATCCTTCATGTCTGCAAATAATGAATTCGATTTCAAAAGTACGGGTACATTCACATCCTGTTGACAGATTTTCGTTTGATTTCGTTGATAGATTTACCATATATCTTACATTAAAATAGGATCATGAATGATGAAGCTTGTAAGACAATCTTCCAGCTTGAATCGTCATAGACATTTCTTCAAACATATTCAATAACTGTCATTAGAAACTGCCCTCCTTCCTATTTTGTCTCGTCTTTAAGAATTAAGTAGACGGCGGCTGCGACCTTGTGTAAAATATACTAATATAGATGGAGACTATGTGGTTTATTAGATAAATAAATGCACAATTAACAACGAGCTCAATATTAGGATTCAAACCCCTGCCACGGCACGAATGTCCTTCGGCAAAACATCAATCTTTATTTGCCATCCTCCACCTAGGTTTCAATAAATGGGTAATAAATTGCTTTAATGCTTATCACTGCCGTCGCTCAAGGCACTAAGGGAGATTAATATAAATAAACTGTTGGTCATAATGGTGGAATATTTTTTTTTTACCGCAATTTATGGAATGATTTTGACAATAATTTATTCCAAATAGATCTAGATAATAGTATACATTCTCAGATTTTATTGAATAATAATTTGTGAGTGTTTTGTTTTGCGTGGCTGCGTGATCAGCGAGGGGACCTACGCCCTTGAGTCATAATTTACAGTACTGACAGCCTCACAAAAGGGCACTAATATAACACATTTACAGTTACGAAGACATTGCTTAGCCACTGAATCATGACTGTACGCAGCGGGGGCTAGGGTAGGGGGCAGCACCCACAAATCCAAAAAAACAAAGATGTGATGAATTTTCAATAATTCATTGCATATTCCTCCGGCCCCCAACAGAAACAATTCCTCTGTAGGGCCATGCATTATGGTTCAAGACATGGCCACACAAAGGAATTTTTGCGTCGCTCGTCCAGAATCTGGCTAGCCTCTTGTCAATGCACTTGTTTCTCTGGCTCTTGTTTCTCTGGCTCGCTTCGCTCGCCAGAATTTACGGACTCCAACAGCGCTAGGGCATCAACAAAAGGCTAGAATCTGGCCGGTTCTTTATATTCCCTACACATTTGATTCAAGCCGCCGAAGATGGCGTTATCGACGAAGTCATAATTATGCTCACCGGCCCAGCCTGAGTTTTTCGCCGGGCATCCTAATTTAATGATCACGCCATCTTCGGCAGGTATCAAGTTAGAAGGGGGAGGTAGCGTTGATGTGGTGGAGATTAAAATTAAATAGGCGAGATTCTGGATTAGGGCGTCCCTAGAGAGGAGAGAGGAGGCTTTAACCCCCCCCCCCCCCCCCCATACAAACGTTCTTTTCTTCAAACGGTCTGAAAAAAATTAAAATTCAGCTATTTAAAAATTCTTTTCCTTTATTTGATTAAATTATTCCATCCCTTTCTTCCTACTCTTGTCGGTACATGTTGAAGTCCAAGAATCATTTCTACAATACAAGCATCTGCCTATTTTGTCATAAAATCTGAGATTTGACAGACTTATCCCTCTACCCCTCACAATTAATGATCTGATGACGCCACTATCCTCATGTTCAAAATAGTAAAATTTCAAAGTAAAATAACAAGAAACGAACCGGAATGGAATGTGAACAAAGCTTGTCCTTGACAACCTAAAAAGTTTGCCGAGGCTTGCCTGACATATCAACAATTAATGTACTGCATTCCAAGCATTGGAGTTCATTCATTATTAACATTTTAATGAAATAACATGTCTATAGGTCCCTAGGAAAGAAACATACATAAATTTAAGTATGTTAGTAATCCGGTCTATTGTCTTCTGATCACAAATAACAATGCACAGGTGTATATAATAACATTTTAAATGTTATCAAGTCGTTCAAGATGGGTGAACTGAAAGTTCGATAGTCATCAAAATCAGGAGGAGCACGAAGAGTGCCCCCCAAAAAAATTAGTGCTCACTGGTTACATGACAGTGGCGGATAATTTTACCTTTTTGTGGAGATGCCCCCCCCCCCCTCCTGGCGTTCAAGGGGGGGGGGGTGTGCGATATTTCAAATTTTCGAAGACCCCCCCCCCCCCAAAGAAAAAATGAGTGCTAACTACCCCCCCCCCCCCCCCCCCCCTCCCCCCACTGAGCGCGAAATATCGGCCGGCACGATTTTCAAATTTCAGCACACTAAATTTCAAATTGATTTCGAATTTGGGCCCCCACCCCCCTAAGAAATCCTGGATCCGCTCCTGTTACATGATACCATTGCCAATCCAACCGAAATAATGATCTTGCTCGTCGAGGCCATTTTCAATGTTTTCAAAGTAGCTAGTAAACTTGTAAAGGATTTTAGAGATAATGCATATAGTAGTTAAAATTAATTCAAATGATGAAGCGTGGATCCTCACTTTGAGATCAGATGCACTGTTAAAAAGAAAATTGATTGAGAAATAAGTGAGCCTTCAGAAGAATGGTTCGTGCATAATTATGTAATGAGCAATACACGAGTTGCTCCTTTATATGAAGAAGCACTGTCATTTATAACAAGTTGCATTTACAATGAATGATGAATTATTTCTTCCAATCAATTTCAAAGCCGAACCGTAAAACAGATTTGATATTAATGACAGCCGACTGATGACTTTTTACAGAATGCACATTTTAGTGTTTATACATAAATACATACATCTAAAATGTATAGATGCTGCATATTATGGCAATTCTATTTAAAAAATATAGTACATTATATAGTGTTTATTGCACAGCGCCAACTCATGGTCGACTTGTCATAAGTGTGTGACTGAATATCTAGTTCCCATTTGGCAGAGGTTTTTTTTCTGAAATGGGGATATAAACATTGATTTCGTTGTTATTATTGTTGATGTTGTTGTTAGTGGTAGTGGGGTGGTGGTGATTTGTTGTTTTTTGGTATTTCTACTATTATACTTAACTCTAATTTTAATATTCAAGCTAAACCGATACAATCAGGATAGGTCTATGATGATTTATTCCTTTGTAATTGTAAACATGATCACAAAAGACTTTCTAGAAATAAACCTTGGGTAATTTCAACCTCGTCCATTCCCTTTTGAAATGTGCGACCTTGTTTACAATCAGATATTACGTAATCCGAACATGATGCAATACAATAGAGTATTGAAATTGTCCTTGAAATGGATTTCTTGAAAGTCTTAGAGATCGTGTTTGAAATGTAATTTTATTATTATGGTAAAGCCCCTATCACATTCAATTAGTTCTCACTACGTTTTGGGAAATGTTGCCAAACGTGCTCACACCGTGTGCAAACAGAGTTGAACGTAGTGGGAACTATTTACAATCTGTTGAAGAACTTCATGGACGGGTTCGGACTGGCTAGGACGGGAGGGTGCCCTCGAAGTTGAGCCTGTTCAAAATTTTCCCCGTCCTGCAATTGCACGGAGTGACAACGTACTTAAAACGAGATGGACGTACTCCGAACGGACTGATTGCCGTACTATGAACGGAATAGCCTTACTTCGATCCTGCTATGAACGTGTTACAACGTGCTGTGGTCGAGCATCAATTAGCACAGTAAACTAGTTCTCACTACGTTCTGAATCCGTCCTAGAAAATTGTAAAACGGGTTGTGGTTGGGGTAGAATGTGTACAATAATGTCTGTAATACGATCCTAGTCCATTCATAAACAGTCTTTAATACGTCCATCTCGCCTGTGCCCCGTCCACAGTCAGTTCATATCAAGTTCAGATCCGGTAAATTTGCCATTTTCAAGCGAGTGAATGTGTAAATTGAAATAGAGGCATTGTGCCATATTATGTACTTCAAAATGTGCAATGGTGCTATGTTGATAATGCTATTACTCGGAGAGACGTCCATTTACTTTTTAGGTATACTTAATTAGGCCGCCTTTATCTACGGTGTCCCCTTTGAACACTTTATTGACCAATTTTAACATCGTCATCATCGTTCACACTAGAGGCGGCGATCCCGGTGGAACGGGGGGGACACGTACCTCCTCATTTTTTGTGTTGGGGGGGGGGGTCGTCAACAAAAATTTATAGCAACGACTGCATCACACTTTAGGCTCTGCAGGGCCAAGAGTGAAGCGTTTAGACTAATAAAAATGCAAAAATCTTCTCGCTCGGTCGCTAACCTCCCTCGCATAATATCGTTCAAAACGTACAAGTAAATATTGTAGAAAATCTGTATTCCGTTGGTATCACGTAAGCATAGTTTACACTGTATGTTTACAAAATTAAGAGTTATAGAGATAGATCAGTGCTACAAAAATGAATATTCCGCTTGCTCTTTTCAGTAAGGAGTCACTACAACACAGTCTATATATTTGCCAGGCTGATATTTGCCATTTCGACTCCCATAGCGATATCAATATACACGTAAAGACAGATGCCTATAGAGTGGGAAATAGAAACTGATATTTACAACCATTTGGACTGCACACTTATTACTGGCAAACTAAAAGTGAAGTGTGAAAAAAGGTGTATTGCTTGGCTATATCACATAGTTTTGCTAAGGAATGTAATTTTTTAATACAACAAAACTTCAAAAACGTGTAAGGGGGTAGTCACTGCCGTCACTTTCGCCCCTCTCGTTCACTATGCCTCGTCCCTCGCACTGGCGTACTGATGGGGGGGGGGGGGCTTGGGGGCAGTTGCCCGCCCCTTCCCCCCCCCCCCCCACAAAAAAAAAAAAAAAATCAAACAAATTTCTCACTTTTTTGAAAAAGTATGTTGAAGAGAAATAGAAAGAAAGAAAGAAAGAAAAAGAATAGTGACCTGCCAGTGTCAGAAATGAGGGATCAAAATATGCCCATCTGACCGTAATTAAATACCTAAAACCCCTGAGCTTGCGGGGGTTCTGCCCCTGGACCCCACAAGGGGCCATAAGGCGGCCCCTGGATGCTCATTTCGCCACTGGTCCTTTGCATTTAAATCATGAATTATGATGGAATGAACGGGCTAACCTTGACTAACTTTGCTATTTGTTGACTCCATTATTTGATACTGAATGAATAGTTATTGTCATTCCGAAATTCAATTAATATATTTAACATTTTTATATGGAATAATAGCAACGAATACAGATATATTAAGGATTTTCATCTTGCACTATATCAGAGTAAATCAGAAAGAAATTGGAAATGTTGGTAATACAGATCTGAATCAATGAATAAATAAATTAAACATTTTAATTAATAAAGGGAGGAAGGAAGGAGTGAGGAAAGAAAGGAAGGAAGGAATTAACTGCTGAACGAATGAATGAATGGATAGATGGATAGCTTGACTATTTTGCTTTAAGCATAACAAGCGGGTACCCGTACACTTACATGACAGTAGACCGCCGGAAAGACGCCAAGCCCTTTATACAGTGCTACATTGACGTGGGATAATGTATACACGGCATAGATAGAGGGCACAACTCAGACCTTCGTTTTGTACAGAGTTTGGCCAACCCGGTTCGAGTTGGACACAATATGGCGACTACTCCTTTGTTGGGCAAGCACAAAACAAACGAATATGCGCCATGTTGTGACCCAGTGAACCTAAGTTGGCCAAACTCTGTGTATATATGGCTCTGATTGTGTAGGATTCTACACATAGACAAAATGGAATAAATCCCAATCATAAATAACTTGATATCTAACTTGATTATTCCATTTTAAAGCCTATCCCTACAAGCTGTTCATTTAATTTTACATTTATGTTGAAAGAATGTTATAATAATCTTTAAATGATTTTTCCAGAATGTTTTTACTAACTTACAAGTAAACCAGAAAAAATAGAAAGTTGGTACTCTAGGTTCAGTTTCATGTACTGTGTAATGCTTTTTTGGCGTAAATGTGAGTTCATTGAAAGGGTTTCCATATATCCTTATGCCCTTATGGTTCGTTTCCGTCTCATTTTACAAATAAATACCCACCTCAGCCATACGGTCCTTCCTCGTCAGCTCATGTTTGAAAAACTTTCTCTGAGACTGAATGATTGATCTCACGTAACGTAATACCTTATCAAGGGTACAGGGAAAAACGGCTCCTTTCCCCCGGCCACAATGAAGTATCTGCATCCATCATCCACGATTTTGTTTATAATTATGACTGTGATACTCTTTTTTTTTATTAGTATTTTCAATTAATTCTTTGATCTCTAAACTACCTCTCCTGTCTTAATTCTAAAGTGCAATCTAATTTGTATAAAGGTAGAAAAATAAGAAACACAGAATGGCGAAAGTTTGAAAATAGATCGGACCAATAATTAGAAAATTATGAATGTTTTGAATATGAGATCACTAGGTCTATATGCTAATCTCATATTGACAGTTTGGTCAGTGGATTGTGACGTTGTCGCGGATAACTCGGGATAAAAATATCATTTATTTCTGTTTTTCTCCTAAATGCCTCCTTTCTTGGGACACTACTCAAAAAATATTATGGATATCATGTCTTTCCTTTTCGTTTAGGTGTGTCACTCAGCTAGAGAAGTAGGCATAGAATAAAACTATTATAGGTCCTCTAAAGAAATTAGATCCTTCCGGGTCCTACATTTTTGAAAAATTCAAATTTTAGTCGTTTTGTTTTGGAACAAATGGGAAAGTTGTCCGCCTCTACATCACAGAGGCATTACCGATTCAGTTCATGGCTATAGTGCTAACACATTTTAAAAAATTGTTAACTTTCCAGTTGGGGGCCGATTTCATTCAAATTTTCACAAGTCTACTTCTCTGATTTTCTGCTTTCCTCTATGTAGGTAGTTTGCTATTAAAGTTGGGAAAAGCACGATCAAACCGCTCTCTTTTATAAATTGGAAAGTAGACGGGATGAAAACCTTTTTGGCATCTGTCACTCTCAGTCTCAGTACCTGATATATACCAAACACATGTATATATCTATTCATGTCCCCTGCGAACTGCGTGAAAGGGTATGTGACGTCACAAGTCTTGTCAGTCTGTGAGTCGCAGACCAATCGCAGACCAGTCGCAGACAGTAATAGAAATTGCAACCAACATCATTGTCCTGATGTAGGTTCTAAATAATGACAAGAATGCCAACAATAGGAATTTAAGTGCGTTTAATTATTTTACTAAGATTAATCGGCTTCAAATCGTAGACAATGGCAATACTGGTCTGACATCACTACGATTCTGAGCCGATTTAGCTTTTCCTCCTCCATGGAAGTACGAAACCCCTTGACATTTTTATTTGATTAATCCTATGAATACTCATATCCTCGGTCATTAAAGGGCCCATGACATCGAAATACAAGTGTATTCCTATGGGTGTGCAGTCCTGCATACATCTCATATTTTGATATGTAAACTTCTGAATTTGTTTCATAGATTTTTAAATATTTTTTAAAACATTTGTTTTTCAAACTTGCTAAGCTACCACCCCAAAAACCTCCAAAATTCATTCCCCTTGTGACATCATCTGTCAGTCATCAATGAGCTAACTTGAGAAAGTGGTATGTATCTTTGCCGAAGTCGACCACCTGTTACAATACGTAATACAATAACAACATACAAGTTGCTATGTCAGACATGCTGTAGCATCACCAGGAAGACAAAGGTAATGATGATGTATTTTACATTATGTATGGAAGCATGCATTTCTATTATGAACGTGTGCTAAGCTGGTGGAAATTATATACCATTGTCTATTCTAGAATATTAGTTTAGTCTGAGATGTCTGACATAGCAACTTAAATGTTGCTATTGTTTGTGGTATTGTAACAGGTGGTCAACTTTGGCAAAGTTACATGTCACTTTCTCAAGTTAGTTCATTGATGACTGACAGATGATGTCACAAGGGGAATGAGATCTGGAGGTTTTTGGGGTGGAGCTTAGCAAGTTTGAAAAACAAATATTAAAAAAAACATTTAAAAATCTATGAAACAAATTCAGAAGTTAACATATCAAAATATGAGATGTATGCAGGACTGCACACCAACAGGAATACACTTGTATTTCGATGTCATGGGCCCTTTAAGATCTTAAGATGTTTGAATGTTCATATCAAATTTTATTTTAAATTTTCCCGAAATCGAATCGTAGTCGGATCGTATAGTGTGCGTTGGGATTAGGATCAGTCGTGAGGATTGGATCCCAGGCTCAATCTAACTTCCAGCCAATTAGACAGCAGTATTGATATGACGTCATACGTGCTGGGAGAGCAATAGCATGGACGCCTGTAATAGAGCAAAAGCTTTTCGGATCGCCGGGTGTACGGTGGGAGAGATTGTCCGTAACATAGAGAATACAATACTATTATGATAATATTATGATATTATGATTATCATGATAATATCATGATAATCATGATTATGACAATATGGAGAGTTGCACTCTTTAAGCTATATGTCTTTTTCGTCCGGAAATATGACATAACCTTGCTGGTGGATGTTGGCCTCTCAATTCCCGAATCATCACAATACGGCAATCTATACAAAATAAAGAATAACAAGATTGATCGTTTGACCAGTACCTAAGGCTGAAGTATACTGTTATGATGACCACCGTTAACATCATTCTCAAATAAATAGCAAAATAAAGAGCCCTCATCATCATTAGGTGCTCGAGTCAAGGGCCATTGCAGAGGGACTACCTAGAGCAGACGACATCATTGAAAGAGGCGGTCAAGACCAGTATCGAGGAGTTATCGACAACACAATTTCAAGAGATTTTCCGACTGATTATGGCGAGCTTTACTCTTTTGCTGCTTCTGGTTGCGATAACTTACGTGCACACCAGCGAAGGCAGATCCTTCGAAGAATTTTTACGCCAAGTTTGGTAAATATATGTATATATTTTTCTTTTCCTTTTTTTCTTCTCCGTATTTGATGGCTTGATATTTGACATTTCATGATTATCAAATGTCTCTAAATAGTTTTTAAGTAAACGAGGGGTACGAGATTATATTGACGGTATTGATAAAATGGACGACATGAATAACGGGGAATTGCGTGAAAAAGAAATATTATTAGAATTAACGGTAAATTTATGAATGTTTTATTTATGAATGTTTAAATGTAACTAATAACAAGTGCAGAACGCAACAAATCAAATTAAATATCAAGAAAGATAATGGAACTACAACAACTTTACCCCCTCTCTCTCTCTCTCTCTCTCTCACACACACACACACACACACACACAAATACACACACACACACACACTCACTCTCTCTCTCTCTCTCTGTCCCTCCCTCCCTCCCCCCTCCCTCTCTCTCACTTTATCTCTCTATCTCTCTATCTCTCTCTCTCTCTCTCTCACTTCATCTCTCTATCTCTCTATCTCTCTCTCTCTCTCCCACACACACACTCTCTCTCTCTCTCTCCCTCTCTCTCTCTCTTCCCCTCCCTCTCTCTCACTTCATCTCTCTCTCTCTCTCTCTCTCACACACACAATTATACTCTCTCTCTCTCTATCTCTCTCTGTCTCTCTCTCTCTCTCTCCTGATCAATAGGGAAGAAGCTGAATATGACAAGCTGACATTGGTTTACCAATGGGGGCCTTCCTTTTGTGAGAACGTGAGTCTAAATTGTTTATATATATTTTCTATTTCATTACTCGTCATTCAACCATCAAAATAAGAATGAATGATAATATCAATCATATATTTTGAGGAAATGAGCGAAAAGGGGCTAACATAAATGAATTTGTATGTATGAAACTCCATGCAATTCTTCAAATTAGAACTAATTTAATTTTCTTCTTCATAAAACATTATAACATAAAATAATTGATGACATAATAGCCGGGCTTCTAACACCCCCTTCCGCAGTTATTCCAGCGCTGTTCGTCCGGTGGTAGGATAAGTTTTTCAATACACTTTAGATCCTGTTTGCCGCTTGGAATACTTTTCCATAGCTTTATTAAAAATGCTATTTCTTAAACTACAATGAGCAAACCTGCACATTTGTCCTTTCGTGATAGGGAAACAAAAACAAATAATTGTGTAGAAACCTGCATAGTTGCTTTTACGGAAACAAGTCTATACATCTTTGGTTAGACCAAGGCCGCAACACGTTGGGACCCCTACCACCAGAGAGAATTCTTTTTTTTTTCTTTCTAAGTTTCGTCTTTAGATTTTCAAATACGTTGAATGATAACGATTTTTTAAAATAAAAATAGAGGAGGTGATGCAGATATTAAATTGTATGTTACGTTCGAAACCTACCTAACGGTCTACAAAGAATCAATGTAAAAGTGGAAGTAGAGGAATTGAAGAGTCAGCAGATTTTGTCGTATAATACGACAAAATCTGGATTCGTCAAGGTAAGTTTGAATGATAGAAACATGTCTAACAAAGTTAAATTGAGGTTTCACAAATTAGTATAAGGGATTTCCTTGAATGCCTTATCGTCGTAGCCTGGTTATTAAAGTAGTATAACTATAGTCGTAGCATTAGTTTCATTATTATCTTTGTTAATACTTGTAGTGGTAGAAATAATAGTCTAATAATAATCTTTTTAAGTCCACTCCAAATTTTATTAAGTTAAACCGAAACGGAAATTCTTTTTGCCCAATTGATCGTGAGCTCGGCAGCCACTGAGCAGCGCCAGATCGACGTTGCTCTATCCCTTATTGTCGAACGCCAAACAAGGTAGTAGCAACTCCCATCTGTTAACGTCTTTAGGTATGACGCGGCCGGTTGTGAGGCGGACGCTCTACTGACTGAGCCAACACTCCAGTATGGGTAATAGTAGTAGTAGGAGTAGTAGTGGTAGTAGTGTCATTGATATTTGTATAACTATTATGATTATCATTATATCCATTCTTGTTATTATTATTATTATCATTATTATTTCCATTATAACTATAACTAATATAATAATAATAGCTAGTTCTTATATAGCGCTTTTCGGGACCGAAGCGCTTTACAGATATATATATTATTACCCCGGTCATCGGATTCAGGTTTACCTGCACATAATGTATGCACATTCTCCACTCCCTGGGGAGCATTCCAGCCAGGCGTCATTTTTACAAGCGCACACTTGCTAATCTAAGCACAGTAGCTTTCGCATCCTACCGGGTACCCATTTAACACCTGGGTGGAGAGTGGCAAATGTAGATCAATGTCTTGCCAAAGGACATAAGTGCCGCGGTGGGACTTGAACCGCGGACCTTGTGATCTAAATCTAAAGATTTTCATCCAATATGTTATCTTCCTGATTATTTTCAGGGGAGATGTACCATCCCAAATACAGCTAAGAAGATATGGACAATACACGGTCTTTGGTAAGTTCGACCCTGAAATATGATTATTTAAGTGTAGGCCACTCCAGTATCTTATTTAGAAAAATATATCTTTATTCATTTATTTATTCACTAACCTAATAATAAACCAATCTTATATCGCGCATATCACAAAAAAGGAATTTAAGTCCCTATGCGCTCAGAAGAAGAAAAAAAAGGGTAATAGCAGACATAAGGTAATAGAAGAGAAAGAATAACTGCTTTGTCATAACATTGTACTATTTTAACAACCGAAAAAAGGTCGTGTCTTTAAGAGACTTTTGAAAGTTTCTACTGTATCAAGCTGCTTAAGATGACTAGGTCATTTATTCCATAACTCTGCAGTTGCCAGTTGAAAGGATCTCGCACCATAGTAATTTGTTGATATTGAGGGAGGATTTAACAAGGATTTTGACTGAGAGTGAAGGTTTCTTGCCGGGCAATATTTTGTTATCAATTGTTGTAAGTAATCAGGGCCTAATCCTTGCATGAACACCAATGTCAAAATCTTAAAATCAATTCGTTGTTTTACTGGCAGCCAATGCAGTTTTTTCTACAACTGGGCTAATGTGATCATGAAGTCGAGTGCGAGTAAGCAACCTTGCCGAAGAGTGTTTGATTCTTTGCAACTTCTGAATTTCGTTATCAGGAAGACCATATAAGGTACCATGACAGAAGTCAAGGCGAGAAACTACATGAGAACTTATTCATATATCTATTTACTTGTCGATTAATTATTTAGTTATTAATTTATTTATGTAATCATTTATTTAGTTGTATAGTTGTATTTTGTTTCAGGCCTTTCAAGAACAATGTTAACTCTACTCCAGCATATATTTTTTGTATAAATATTTTATTTCTTTATTCATTTATTTATTCATTGACTTATTTACTTATTCATGTATTTATGTATTTATTCATGTATTGGTCTATTTTTTTAGTTATCTATCTATTTAATTATCTTTCTATTTATGAATGTATTTATCAATTTGTATTTTATATTTTAAGAGCAACGTGAAATCTACGTCATTATCGTATTTATTGTCTTTTTATTTATTCGTTTACTTTTTTTATTTATCTATTTATGTATTGATTTATTTACTTATCTTTTTTTGTATTTGTCTATTTATTTACATTTTATTTCAGGCCTTTCAAGAGCAACGTGAAATCTTCTCCAATAGACTGTCCAGGAACATACGACAGTAGTGCAATCTCTGTACGTCAAATTAGATCGCCTTAGTATAATAAAGAATTACCGTATGTTCTCAATTATCGTCAGCGGATTTAGGGTGGGGCGTATCCTGTCCGTGCGCCCCTTTTAAAACCCAAGTGAACTACCACAACCACGTCCAAAATTGTACCCCCCCCCCCCTCCCTCCTCGATTTTGAGGTGGTGATTTTCAGAGTCAAGATGAAAAAGACTACAGAGCTTGGTGGAGGCATGTTACAGAAACCATCTACGTTTGGGTTTTAGTTGTTTGTAGTGCGTTTGTTAGTTTGCTTTAATGATTCCAAAGCCTTAAAGGGCAATCCAACCCCTGTAATAAGTTGATTTGTATGAAAGCAGAAAAATAACAGAAACATCATGGCAAAAGTTTGAAATGAATCGGACCAATAGTAAGGAATATATAAATATTTGAAATATGAGATCCCTAAGTCTATATGCGAATCTCAAATTGGTAGTTCGGTCCGTGGATTGTGATAACTCTCCATTTGCAGTTTACACAAATACCATTAATTTCTTTTTTTTTCTCGTAAGTTCCTTCTCCCTTGGGGCACTATTCAAAATATATTATAGATATCATATTATTATAGGTCCTCTAAAAGGAATAGACCCTCCTGAGCAATGAACTTTCGTAAATGTCAATGTTAGTCATTTAACATGTTGAAACAGATGGGAAAGTAGTCCGGCACTACATCAAATTGACAATACTGCTTAAGCTAAATGGAAGTGCCCATACGAATAGTGATTACAAATTTCAGAAATTCATAACTTTCTTTTATTTTGTCAGATTTAATTGAAACTTTCATTAGTTTGCGTCTGCCTTGTTTTAGAGTGGTTGTCTATTTGGGTTGGAGTTTCCTTTAGAATACACACTAGTATGTACTGCATAATGAACATTTTCTGTTGACGTCTATAGTTTCTTTTACACCGCAATCTACTCACCAATTTAATTGGTCCACACAGTTAACCTTATCTGTTTTATCCCAATTTTTACATTAGTCTATAAAAACCACGTTGGACGAGAAATGGCCGAGCTATAAGACTGGTGGAACCAATGACGAGTTGTGGTATATATCTAGTCCTTATAACTTTGAGTAAGATGGTGCTAGACATTGGTAGATCCAGGATTCTAGGGGGAGGGGGCAAAAATCTTGACAATTCTCTGATAAAAACAAATGAATTGGGCCATCACAACTTTACCGGGTGCGCTTTTCTTAGACTGCAGGCACAGACTTCTTACTTGACGATTTAATAAAGTCTTGAGCCGAGCCTAGCCCCATCAGTTTCTGGTTGTGTCATGAGCAGCTAAAGTACAATGCGTATGGGGTGCACTAGACCGTGCAGTCGGCATAGTCTTATAGGTCAGACACTCAGACATTTCAAGTCCCACCCATACGTCTGGATGGAGTTCTGTAAGCAGGGTTTCTACTCCTCAACCATTCACCATGATATCCCCTCCAGGACCTACACAGAATGCCGCTGTGGGTAATTAAATTGTGACCAGGCAACACATAACCACCCAAAAGTCCCATGTAACTTTAATAAGGATCATGCTTATTTGGCACATAAATACCATAAAAACCCGACTTGTAGACGTGTTTAATCGTTCTGTTTGTTATTTTGTTTGTTTGTTTGTTTATTTGTTTGTTTTCAATCCAGGAAACATGAGTATATAAAGCACGGTACATGTGCTAGTGATTTGACAACGTTTAACTCTCAACTCAAGTACTTCCAGGGAACCATGGATCTCTATGACAAATATGATATCAAAAAGTATGTATTATGGCTTTTACCTCCTTCTTCTTCCTATTCGACCTTCTTCATCTCCTTCATCATCATTTTCTTCTTTTCTCACTCTTTTTTTCTACTTTTTCTCAATCTTCTCCTTCTCCTTTCCTCCCTCTTCTCATATTTTTCTTTTCCTTCTTCTTCCGTTTCTCTTCTATTATTTTATCTTCTTCATTCTCCTCCTCTTCTTCTTCTTCTGTTTATTTTCTTTTTCTTCTTCTCCTTCTTTCACTTCTTCTCCTCCTTCCTCTCCTCCTTTTTCTTCACCATCATCTTCTTCTTTTTCTTCATCTTCTTTTTGTTTATGACGTGTACATGATAGGCAAGTAGGGATGGAATAGGTAGTTTCACTCACCAAGGATGTATACGCGAACTTACTTATTATCTGTAAGATACAGAAAATGTGCAGCGTATGTATTAGGTTTAGGTCATTACACCATAAACCGCAGGGGTTTACCCCGTCATATTTATATGAATGAGCTTTTACTGGCGTCCTTCCTCACGCTTCATTTTAACGCGGTAAACCGCCTCAAAAAAGGCGCGTTCAGATATGACGCGGTATACCCCCCCAACAAAAAAATTAAAATAAATAAATAAATAAAATAAAATAAAAAATGTGTCACACGCATTCACCCATCTCTGTGTTATAAGATAGGAATTAAAAAACTATTACACTTGACATCATCACAAAAATAATCGCGGTTTGGCCGCATCATGAGCAATGCTTAACCGCGACATGAAAAGAGTACTGGGCCTCACGCAGGAAGTGAGGACGCTGAGGGCGGGCCTATGTTGCAGGCACCCCCTTTTCATGTACCCCCAACTTATCATTCACTTACTCTTAAATAATCGCTGGCTGGCATTTGGAATGTCTTTCACCATATAATTGTTTGATTTAAGATTTACAGAAAAAAGTTCACCACGTTCGCAACAACCTATAGTCATGTGGTCCTAAATAAATTACTATTAATGAGGGAATAAATATGGCATTTTATTTATTTTGTTACAATTTGTCTTTCTTTAATTAATCTATTTATTCTTTCTTGGGGGAGGAGGGGGGGGGGGGGGTTCCCAAGATATACAATTGTCATTGGCTCAAAGATCAAATAAGCATTGTTAGTCTAACAAAATACGTATTTTTCTAACCAGAATGATTTGAAACATTATGAATTAAATGACGGTAAACATCGTTTTGGATTTGAGATTGTATTAAGAGTAGATTGATATTGTCTGCATGTTGTCTGTTCCTTGTACATATGTTCGCGATTTCTTACCATTATATGATGTAGTTTTGTGTGTTAATGGCCCCATTTTACAAGCTATGCGTCGAAAGTCAGTCGTTATCCTAATGTGAATTGCATAATTTTAGTCCTTTAACTGTTATTTGTGATTTGAATAAAGAGAATTATTACCTCATCTCCTCGTGTTTGACAGAATCTTGGCAGACGGCGACAATGCTGTAGGGCCCTCTAACAGCCTCAAATATCCATTGGCCTACATCACTTCAGCCCTGAAGAAGGGACTTGGCGTCGACCCGAATGTCTTCTGTGTAGTAAGTATGATTTACATCAAGGACACATCCCAAACATATTTTGAAAAATCGTCGTTAAAAAAAAATAATAATAATCGGCGGTGTCCTGCATTCATTAGCACGGACGTGAGGAGAGTCACGTGAGCAAAAATCGGTATATTACTGAAGTTTGCCTCTACACTGCAAAAAAATCAGTGATACGTATGAAGTTGCAGTGTAAATGCAGCTTTATTCGTGGGCATTTGACACCTTTCGGGTAATGTTCCGACAACGAGTTTTATCAGTCACTAAGAGTGGACTTCAAAGCAGATCTTACGTAATGTGTGCACCCCCCTCCCCTAGGTCCACTTCTTAAAGGTACTATGTCCCATTTGCAGGCCAACAAATGAAAAGGTTAAAATCTAACGGCATTTGAAAGATAATCCTAATTTAGAACTTCTCTAAAAAAAGGGGGCTTGAAAATATCTTTAAGGTGGAAAATAACGACTATTAGTTGTTGAATCGACTTAAGAGTTATAGAGTCAGTACGTAAAAGTCTGATTTTCAGACCATTGTACCGAATGGTCGTACGTTTTATGCTGCGCAAAGATTCAATCAGTTTAATTTTGGCCATTACAAGAAGTGGGTTATTGATGTAGAAAAATGCTCATTTTATGTATGTTATTACCAAATAAGAAAAAAAGCCAGTCATTCAATCAATAATGTCTGGCAGTGAAGTCTAGCAAGTAAACAGGTTCCCTTGCATAATTTGAATATGAGGACACTGCTAACGTTTACATTTCACAGATAGGACAAACATGACATATTCATAATTCCTGCAAAGTTCTACAGAATTTGATGTTGGCTGCAAAATGGACATATCATCTTTAAGACTCTCCTCATAAAGTGAAGTCATCGTCATAAATTTTACACCCGAAAGATTCTTATAGCAAGTTCCACGTCTGGAGCGATATATGTTAGTGTGAGATTTGTACACACAATGATTACTAAGTTCTCTCGTAATTCCACCATGTCCAGGGTATAATAGCTATGAAAACAGACCAAAAAATGAATTCAAATGTTTGCGGTTTCAACTTCATGTGGGTAGTCCTGAACACGAATATTAGGTTCGAAAGAGGATGGAAAAGAAAGTGATAAAGAGATCATCCTTCACTTAAGTCCTGATGACGAGCAGTAAACCTGTTCGGAACGTCCATCCTTGATCTCTATATTCGCTTTCATAACCTGGTTCACCAGTCCTTCTCAGGACTCCTTCCATGAAAGAATATCTCTCTTAAAGCCCCGCTGCAATACTTGTAGCTACTTGCTCCCTCTATAGAAAACAATGCGTAAGCGGTGCCCGTTGGTCCCTCATAATCCTTTTTTCTTATGTTAATTGAGAGCTGAGTTAATGAGATAACCACCTGTCAGTGACCACGCTGGGTGGTCTAATCCCTCCTGGCCAAACTAATACTGACGGGCATTAATTTCTCTTCCTTGACGAAACCGAAATAATACCACCCTCTCTCTCTCTCTCTCTCTCTTTACTCTCTATTTTGGCGTATTAGTAACTGCACTGCCCGCAGTAAGCCTAATATGACTACCTTGGGTAGATATAAGACCAAATTATTATAATTAATGAATTGGTTTATTATTAAAATCATCTACAGGAGAAGAAGACTATACAGTACCTGTTTGAAGTTCGCCTGTGTTTCGACAAGACTCTCAAGCCAATCACATGTGGTAGTGAGCTGGTAGGAGGGGGTCAATGCAACCCCCTCAAAAAGGTTGTTTACCCCCCTTTCGACAGCTACATCACCACTAAGTCCATGCAGGGAGCATCCGACGATCTCGCCTTCCAATTCCTGCTCGACGTCGCCGAGATGGGTGCGAGGGAGATGATGATGACGGAGGAAGAGGAAGATGACGGCAGGCCTTTGTTGGAGACCCTCTTCAATGACATGTGGGAGAAGGAAGAATAAGACGCGGGCTGACTCACTAACGTCTGTTACATCTAATACTATGGGAAATCACTCTTAAAGCTAATTTTGAGCTCTAGTATGGCACCCAGTCTTTTGGCAAGAAATTAATCTACATTAAACCCTCTCCACCCAGGTAGAAAATAGATACCTGGTAGGAATTTATCCCTTGTTAATGCTTTGAGCGCCTTTCCACTATTAAAGCTAAGGCCAGGATATTAATACATGTATTGCTTTGTAGGCGTCTTGAACGGTCGGCTCACTATACCATCTGACTACGATCCGAATTTTGCCATAGAATTTGATATGAACATTCAAACATTTAAAATCGTAATGATAGATGATTTGAATAGTCATATGATTAATACAATCACATTTCAATGGATTTCACGCTTCCTCGGAGGAAGAATAGCTAAATTGTCTCAGAATCATAGTGACGTCATACCAGTTATACGATTTTGTACGATTCGATTCGGCTATTATTATGACTAGAAAGCTTAAATGCACTAAATTTCCGGTTATTAGCATTCTTATTATTACTTAGATCCTACATCAGGAAGATGATGTCTGTTAAGATTTATACTGTATATCTAGTATAATTGCAATTTCTTCGAAAATTAGATCGGAGGAAGATCAGATAGTGTGCGGTGGGCTTTGAGCAAACTATGCGCATTATTAATGTAGCTTTTGCCATTTTCTTTTACTAACTCAGTTTCATACTGTTTACCACCTACGATTGAAGCTATTTCAGTTAGAAGTTCATAAATTATTAGTGTAGCGTATTAAGTTTTCATGAAACACGTTTAATATCAAAAAAATCTATTCCTTCTTCAACTAACATTATTTCATACTTCGTGTGACTGTAATCCACGTGACTGTAATGGAACAGATAAAGGGCACTGTGGATACAATTATTCCTAACAGGTGAATGAAATAATTCGTAACGAAGGGCTTCACAAAGATTGTAGTACGAAAATTACCTATTAGGTTGGTACAAATCTGATGGTGTCCAATTTTTTTCAATTATATAAATCGCACTGAATCATCAATTGTTCAGTTCAAACTCATTTTTTATTTGTTTGCATTACAAAAATTACCTATTCAGTCGAGTCACGGTCGGCTTTATTTGTGAATTCCAAGAGAATCTTTTACTATTTGTCTTTTATTAGGCTAATCTTCTCAAAGCTAGTGTAACGTGTTTATTAATTCAAACTGTTACACTAGTAATCGTCAGAACGAAGATAAAATGCACCCAATCATAATATGAGGAACGACTGTTCTACAAGGCAGCTATCAAAGTAAAAGTGCAAAGACATGGTGATTGATTGAATAATTGATTCATTAATTCATCGGTTCATCGGTTCGTGATTGGTTGGTTGATTGATTGATTGCTTAATTGATTAATATTATTGGTTCATTAATTAATGGTTGATTGATTGATTGATAGATTGATTGATTGATTGATTGGTTGGTTGATTGATTGATTGGTTGAATAATTGGTTGATTGATTGTTTGTTTGATTGATTGATTGATTGATTGATTGATCGTTTGTTTGATTGAATGATTGATTGTTTGTTTGATTGAACGATAGATTGTTTGTTTGATTGGTTGGTTGATTGAGTGATTGGTTGATTGACTGATTGATTGATTGTTTGTTTGTTTGATTGAATGAGTGATTGTTTGTTTGATTGAACGATTGATTGTTTGTTTGATTGAATGATTGATTGATTGATTGATTGATGGAATTGTCTTCGCAAACGGCGATTGAAGAAGGTATCCTTCAGTCGGTACAAGCCTGCTGGTGACTGACAAGCCCTTTCGTGGGAGAGGTAGAAAGAGAAAGATAGCTTAACGTTAGTGATCGGTATACAGGAAACACGTGACCAAACAAGGGTAAATGCGCTCTTGCGATTGGCGGGTTTCAGATACACGTCAAGACAGAGTGAACCAATTCCCCAGTATCATGAAAAAGTGTGTGAAATGAGTGCAATTGGTGTTAAAATTACTAAATAGCAACTAATTAGGTAATCATTTCCTTTTCCGAGTCCATATTTATCACGGTATTTTAGAGTCTATTCTTTGGTTTGTAAGAAGGACAAAGTCGGAGTTAAGTTTTGATGTGGGTAGGAGAAAAAGAGTAAAGGGAAGACATTTTTGTTTTAATCGGAGCGAATAGATACAGTAAAAGAGAGAAAGAGAAGAAATCACGCCCTTTCAAATTAGCGACATTCGGAGTACAGCCTAGTCCAGATTCAGTCCGTTCGTTCTTTTTATCCCACACACAGCGCGGTCTCTCCACTGATCGCGCAATCCCCAAATTTCCGTCCACACGAACGTCCAGACGAACCGAGGTACAGGTGTAGAGGAATGGCTAGGTCTACTTTCAACGTTGAGGGTGTGTTTTTTTATCAGCTGATTGGGTGCGCTAAACGAAAACGGTACAGAGGCTGGACTAAATACAGCCCTGCTCTTTTCAACTTCAGAAGCTTCAAAAAGTTCCAGAAATGTAGAGATGAAGACCCCATATTTACTTATCATTTTATATGTCACCATCTTCTTATCACCGGGAGAAGCAAGAGCATACGCGAAGATTGGTAAGAAATCGCATTGTTGCGATAAATATTACTTCTCACTCTCGTATTCACATGTGGACCAACACCAGGACCACTGCTTTACCATACGTACTGTACTACAGTGAAGTTTAAAGGTCCCCTCTAACCAAAACGGGCTTAAAATTGAAAAAGATACAGAAATTTGACGGAGATTCCGAATATGACAATGATTTTTCTTTGAAATCATCAATAATTCTGGAATCTAGTAGCTTTAACAATGACGACTCAGAACGCTCAGAAAAAGCCCAGTTTCGGGGCTGTATTGCGCAATAGCATATGACGTCATAGTTCTGGACCCTATATTGGTTTTTGTTATTCGCCGACTATAAATGTTAAGCCGAGTAATGGCGCGATCTTTAGTGATTGCGTGACCCCCACTTAACCGCGCTAGAATTCTAGCGCGGTTAAAAGGATTGAAAGGGACAGAGAAAAAGGGAAACAAGGAAAGAGAGGGTAGGACTCCGATAACACACACAACAAAACACGTACCGACCGGAATACGAATGGCAGTAGAAAATGGATGAAAATATAACAAAGTATTTTATTGAGTGCAAAATATTTCATGAGGGAGAGCTGAGGCTTGATAATCACGCAGAATTTTTTTTTTTTTAAGTTGAATTTAAAAGAATTTAAATTGGGAGCATTCTTGATGCTAACATCAAGAATGGTCCAAAGCTTCGGGCCTGCGTAAGTGAATATGGATTTAGCAAGTATAGTTCTAGTTAATGTCAGGTGGAATTCGTCAGATTGGCGCGTGGGGTATTTGTGTATAGTTTTAGTTTTGATGAATATTGAGTTGAAGACTGAAGGTAGCGTATTGTTATTTAACTGGTACATAAACTGACAGAGGCTATAACGATATAAATTATTTATTTTCAACATATTATTTTCAACAAAAAAAAACATCAGTATGGGAACTCCAGGGAGTGTTACAAATAACACGCATAGCTTTCTTTTGTACAAGTAGTATTGCCATAATTTAAGTAGGGCAAAATTAATATTGAGTATTATATTACGCTCCCTTGCGATCACATTATTACCCCGTCTTTAGCCCGGGGGATGGCAAATGTAGAATAAATTTTTTGCCGAAGGAAATTTGTGCTGTGGCAGGGTTTCGAACCCTGAAATTTAACTCGTTGTTAGGTCATGTAAAAAATATACATGTTTAGCGTCCCCGCCCGCTTCCTTTTTGGGGGCCGCCTCCTATTTTTTTTTTTTTAAAGAAAAAAAACATGAAAAACACTGCTAAAATGGATCTATTTCTGATTTTTTTTTTTTAATAAAAAAAATGTCGGCGGCCATCTTGAAATATAGCCCGACTGACAGGGAAAATGTACCGAGTGGCCATTTGGAGCGGCCATTTTGAAAGAAAAAAAAGGGCCTCCTCCTTCCTATTTTTCCAAAAAACAGGACGCTAAACATTTTTTTTTAATTTGGCCTTAATTGTGCGTTTATTTATCCAATAAACCACATAGTCTCCATCTATATTAGTTTATTTTACACAATGTCGCAACCACCGTCTACTCCGTCTAAATGACGAGATAAAATAGTAATAAGGGCAATTTCTAATGACAGTTATTGAATATATTTGAAGACATAGATATCTATGAAGGTTCAAGCTGAAAGATTGTTTTTACAAGTTTCATCATTCATGATCCTATTTTAATGTAAGATATATGTTTAAAAAAACGAAAATCTGTAGACAGGATGTATTATGTACCAGTAGTTTCAAATCGATATTTGCAGACATGTAGGATATAATTTTCAATACCTTTTGTAGATGTGATACATGCAACAGGACGTAAAAAGAAAAAATCATCAATAATTAAAATGTCGCGTGATAATATACATTCTAACAATTCTCCTTTCTCATAACAAAGAAAGAAAACATGAAATCCGTTTCATTTATGAAATCAATCACTCTATATTGTTTGCACGGCATACAGCCAGCAAGAATCATTTTTTGGTACGTTTATATTTGTATCCGTAGTATTGAAAATATACAGTTAAATATGAATACATTTTGTTACCTCTCACCCTGAAATAGCTGTGACAATATGATTTATTCTTGATAGATAAAGTTTGTGACTTCTCATAAACTTATAGATCAATCCTTTGACTCTTTAGATTGATCAATAACGTGCGGGGAAGATATCTATCATGAATACACCATATTGCTTTGATTAAAAGGCAAAGGACAAACTTATTCCAACGTTTCCAATGTTCGTGATATCACATGATTTTCAACGAAATGCGGGTTTCTTCATTTCTGTTGCAAACTGACACATTCCCAAATAGCCAGGAAGAGCATATCACCCATGGGCCACTAACAGTAACACTAGTGTACACTAGTAGAAGTTCCTTTCCAAAAGCTACTGCGACAAGCACTGCCTGGAGATAACATGCTACCCACCACAGACTCGGGATGTGCATGCACAGATTTACGAACAAACGTTCCATACGTACATCATGTAACACTGCACGTGTACCGTGAAGGGGCCCAGTATGGAACTGAATTCAGACAAGGATTAAGAGTAGAGAACGATACAACGAATCGTCTTCTTTCTCTAATAAGTTAATGAAACGTGAAAGCTTCCGCGCTTCGCGCGGGATGGGCGAAAAATGCAGACATGTAGGATATAATTTCCAATACCTTTTGTAGATGTGATACATGCAACAGGACGTAAAAAGACTCTCATCAATGCATGCCACGTGATACTATACATTCTAACAATTCGTCTTTCTCATGACAAACAAAGAAAATATGAAATCCGTTTCATTTATGAAATCAATCACACTATATTGTTTGCACGGCCTACAGCCAGCAAGAATCATTTTTTGGTACGTTTATATTTGTATCCGTAGTATTGAAAATATACAGTTAAATATGAATACATTTTGTTATCTCTCACCCTGAAATAGCTGTGACAATATGATTTATTCTTGATAGATAAAGTTCGTGACTTCTCATAAACTTATAGATCAATCCTTTGACTCTTTAGATTGATCTATAAAGTGCGGGGAAGATATCTATCATGAATACACCATATTGTTTTGATTAAAAGGCAAAGGACAAACTTATTCCAACGTTTGAGGAGCAGTGCAAAAAAACAAAGAGGAAAGGGCGAGGAAAATTTATTTCCATTTATTTATCGATCCTTTATTTCCTCTACTTGTTTCGAACTGAACCCGGTACCTTGTGATAAATATTCCGGTGACGTATCCATTATAGTGGAAACATCACCGCGGACTATAGACCACAACACCTTAGCTCTAGGTATCCGTTCTAGACAGTGGCGTATTTAGTATAGTATATAGTAGAGTATTGATGGTCGAGAGGGGAAAGGTCATCATGCAATTCATTGTCTCTATATTTAAATTTATGATGCTTCTAGTGCCTTAAATTGATTTATTTATTGTCTTATTGGTTCATTTAATTTCAAAACGCTTATGTATAAGTAAAATTCTCAAATTCCTTTCATCTACTATTTCTGTGACTTTTTATTTCCATTTATGTATTCTTTGTGCTTGATTGTGTATGTGTGCTGTTGTTGTTCTGTGCATTTCCATTAGAATCATACATGACATTCCAAGGAATAACATTCTATTCCTATATTATAGCGATTTCAGCATAAT
>JAVYIG010011455.1:47500-60645 GCA_035222895.1 Strongylocentrotus droebachiensis
TTCATATAATAATAATAATAATAATAATTACAGTGCTTATATAGCGCCTATCACTTAGTCTCTAAGCGCTCTACAATAATGCAGCATAATTACCCTGGCTTTAGCAGTGCAGCTGTTACGCGCGCTGCGTTTCAAGGAATAAATTCCTACCAGGTACCCATTTACTTCACCTGGGTGGAGTGTGGCAAATGTAGATCAATGTCTTGCCAAAGGACATTAGTGCAGCGGCGGGACTCGAACCGCGGACCTTGTGATCAACAGTCCGGCGACGTATCCACTCGACCACAACACCTCTATAAAGAAAATATACGATATCAAACAAATATATTAAATGCATAGTTAACAAACATGAGATGCAAGAGGGCTACAGTATAAGCAAAGTAGCTTGACGTGCCCGCAGCCTTTAACTTAGATACCATAATACAAATACAAAAAGCAGAAGAGTGACTTGCAGAGAAGAAAAGGAAAGGGGAGAGAAGGAGCGTCACTTTTCTTTTAATACAAATAAAACTAATAATTCTTTTACTGGCATCCTTTCCCAAGCTTCATTCTAAAAAAGGTAAATATAGGCACGTTCAGATATGACGCGGTATAAAGCCCCCAGCCGCCCCCCCCCCACTCCCCTTCCTAAAAAAATACATACATTAATTGAAAGAATATACATGTTATATGAATGAATAAATATATATATTTTTTTTAATTAAAAAAAAGATTCTACACGTATTCACTCATCTCTGATAAGATAGGAAATGTAAAGCTATTCATCTTAAAATAATCGCGGTTCACGTTTCTGTATGTTTCTCTACCCTGAGGGCGGGCCTTTGTTGCAGGCAGCCCCCTTTCATGTACCCCCAACTTGTCATCCGTTTACACTCAAATAATCACTGGTTAGCTTTTGAAATGTCTTTCAACTTATATTTGTTTGATTTTCTTCTTACAGAAAATGGTTCACCACGTTCACTTCGTTCACAGCAACCTATAGTGCTATTAAAAAAAAATTATATATATTTATGTAATTTATTTATTTATTAATAACTTTTAGTTATCCATATTTTCATATATATATATATATACATTTGGTAGGAGGGGGGTTCCCACGCTTTACAATTGCCATTGGCTTAAAAATCAAATAAACATCGTAAGTCTAAGAAATAACGATACGTGTTTATCTAACCATCGTTTTAGATTTGAGTTTGTATGAAGTATACATTGATATTGTCTGTGTGTGTTCCTTGTACATAATTATGTTCGTGATTTCTTACCATCACATGATGTAGTTTTGTGTGTAGATGGGCCCCATTTTACAAGCCATGCTTCAGAAGGGCCGAATGGCGGTCGTTATTCTGTTGCGATTTTTATAGTTTTAGTCCTGTAACTGTTATTTTTAGTTAATGATTAAAAGATTAAAGAATAAAGTGAATTATTGCCGCATTTTCTCGGGTTTGACAGAATCTTGGCAGATGGCGTCCCTCCTGTAAAGCCCTCAAACAGCGTCTACTATCCACTGTCCTACATCACTTCAACCCTAAAGAAGGGACTTGGCGTCGAACCTAATGTCTACTGTTTCGTAAGTATGATTTATATCAACGACACATTAGGCCCATTTACACATTCCAAAAATATTTTGAAAAATCGTCAATCTTTTTTTTTAAAATTGGTGAGTAGTGCGCAAGCGCGACTCGTCGGTGCGCTGCATGCGCCAGCACGGAAGCGAGGAAAGTATCTTGAGCAAAAATCTACCGACTTTTGCTTTTACACTAAAAAAAAAAAACGAAACTTCGGCAGGCGTTCAAAAAAACCACACTACAGAGATGCCGGTAGTAGTAAAACATCGAAATATGAGAAAAATCAACGAATTTCGGGTTGCTGAAGGCTTCTCGTAGCAAGTTACAGGTCTGGCGCGACATGTGTTTGGCTGCGTGCGAGATAATTCCACATTGTCTGGTTTATGTGAGATATGAAAACGGACCAAAAATGAATTCAAAAGTTTACGGTTTCACACAATGTGGATTGTCTAGAAAAGGACTGTTGGGTTTGAAAGAGCATGAAAAGGAAAGTGGGAGAGAGGTAATCTTTTACTTAAGTCCTGATATCGAGCAGTCAACCTGTTCGGAAAGTCCATCCTCGATCTCTCTTCGCTTTCATAGCCTGGTTCATCAGTCCACCTCAGGACTCCTTCCATGAAAGAATATCTCTCTTAATTTCTCTTCCTCTATCCATATAGTACCAAGTAGTCCCCCGTATGACGAAACCGAAATAATACCACTCCCCCTTTTCTCTCTCTCTCTCTCTCTCTCTCTCTCTTTACTTTCTATTCTTAATAAATTAATGCACTGCCCGCAGGAAGAGCAGTATTAAGACTGGTGTGGCTACCTTGGGCAAATAAAATCAAGTTATTATAATCAATTAATGGATTTGTTGTTATTATTAAATCAATTACAGTTTAAGAACTCTAAACAGTACCTGTCTGAAGTTCGCCTGTGTTACGACAAGACTCTCAGGCCAATCCCTTGTGTGCGTCAGCTGGTAGGAGGGGGTAAATGCAGCGACACCCAAAATGTTGTTTACCCTCCTTTCGCTTGAGCTCTGATATGGAAATCCTACGTAGAGAGAACATGGCTATATAATTTATTCTGGATTGTTCATCCTGCAATAGATCGATTCTTTGAACCATTTAGATACAAAAAAACTCACAAAAACTTGCTGGAAATCATCTTTAATAAATATCACAACTCTCATTTGCACGTAGTGTCTTATGTTTAATGGTGTCAGACCTACTTACCTTGATTTCCTTATCTTTCTATGTTCATTACTCAGCCACTATACATTTTCTACCAAAACCGTTTGGCACATTAATGGTACATTAATATGTTAGATATTTATTTGTTTGACTATACATGTACATATTCATTGCCTTACTTCTTGCATTTGCAACGTTTTACATATTACTGTATAATTCACTGTATATTTATTGTTATTTTTATGTTTGTGGACCCCTTTGAAAATCAGCTGTGCTGAAAGGGCCATCCACCCTATGAGAGGAAATAAATAAATAAATACATTTTTAAATTTGTATTTGTGATCTTGAACATTCAGTGTAAGATTTGTTAGATTTTGTGAGAACTTATTTTCTATCATTACCACAACTGAAGCTAATCTTTAATGTATATGTATGTAGAAAAACAATAATTCCTTTATGTCAGTTTTTTCTCTCTTTTTTGATTCAGATTACGTTCTACAAACATCTTCAGAATGCATTTAAATTAACGGGCATAGGGAATCGAATTAATCTATTATTAACTACATGTATAACAAATTTCAATACGCATGATGTATATAATTGAATGAGTCTTCCCCCCCCCCAAAAAAAAAAAAAAAAAAAAAAAAAAAAAAAAATCGTTGAAAATGTTGTTTGTAACACAGAGAACAATCGAAGATTCATTCATGCAATGATCAATGCAATTAAATGAACGAGTAACGTTATTAACTGCGTATCATGTGTAGCTATTTCTTAATATTCTATCGTAAAACACTGATGAAAACTTTTCGTGAACGGTATTGGGTACCGAGCTTTATAAAACAGAAATTATTATTCATTGCTGAATATCGAAACTAACTGAAATTCGATATGTACACATTGTAGAAGTGTCGTGGTCTAGAGGATGCGTTACTTGACTGTGGATCACATGATTTGGGGTTCGAGTCCCACCAAGGCACTACGTCATTTGGCAAGAAATTAATCTACATTTAACCCTCTCCACCCAGGTAGAAAATAGTTATCTGGTAGAAATGTATCCCTTGTGTATGCTTTGAGCGTGTTTCGGCTTAGCTAAAGCCAAAATAATAATACATGTATTACTTTGTAGGCTCTTGAACCAACCGCTCACTACACGATCTAACTACGATCCGATTTTGGAAGAATTCGCCATAGCATTTGAATTGAACATTCAAACACTCAAAATCGTAACAATCGATGATTTGAATAGTCATATGATTAATACAATCAAAGATTCATTGGATTTCACGCTTCCTTGGGGAAAGAATAGGTAAATCGTCTCAGAATCATAGTGACGTCATACCAGTAGTACGATTTTGTACGATTCGATTCGGCTTTTTTCTGACAAGAAAGCTTAAATGCACTAAATTTCCAGTTGTT
This sequence comes from Strongylocentrotus droebachiensis, assembly GCA_035222895.1. NCBI lineage: Eukaryota > Metazoa > Echinodermata > Echinoidea > Camarodonta > Strongylocentrotidae > Strongylocentrotus > Strongylocentrotus droebachiensis. The sequence continues at coordinate 51,657 of JAVYIG010011455.1, forward strand.
GCATTCTTATCATTACTTAGAACCTACAGCAGGAAGATGATGTCTGTTCAGATTCATATATCTAGTATAATTGTAATTTCTTCGAAGGTTGGATCGGAGGAAGAGCATTATATGCACTTTATTAATGTAGTTATTGTCATTTTCTTTTACTAACTCAGTTTCATACTGTTTACCACCTAAGATTGAAGCTTTTTCAGTTAGAAGTTCATACATTATTAGTATAGCGTATTAACTTGTCATGAAACATGTTATCAAATAAAGTCTGTTCCTACTTCAACTTACATTATTTTCATACTGTCTTCGTGTGACTGTAATGATGGATGGAATAGATAGAGGGCACTGTGAATACAATCATTCCTAACAGAATGAATGAATGAATGAATGAAACAATTTTTAACGAGGGGTTTCACAAAGATTGTAGTACGAAAATTACATATAAGGTTGGTACAAATATGATGGTGTCCAATTTGTTTCATTATATCACACGCACTGCCTCGTCAAATATTCAGTTCAAATTCATTTTTATTCTTACGAAAATGACCTATTCAGTAAAGTCACACTCGGCCCTGTTTGTGAATTCCAAGAGAAACTTTTACTATAATATGTCTTTAGACAAATCCACGCAAAGGTAGTAATCCACGTCAGAGCGAAGATAAAATGCATGTAATCATAATATAAGGAAAGCTTGTTCAAGTGATAGTGCAAAGACATGGTGATTGATTGATTAATTGTTACATTGATTGATTGATTGATGGTTTCATTGATTGGTTGGTTAGTTGATTGAATGATCTATTTATGTATTGAATAATTGTTTCTTTGGTTGGTCGGTTGACTAGATTAATTGATCGATTGGTTGATTGTTTCTTTAGTTGGTTGGATGGTTGTTTGGTTGGTTGATTGATGATTGATTGATTGACTGATTGTCTTTTGATTGCGAATGTCGATTGAAGGACGTATTCTTCAGTCAGTGGAAGCCTGCTGGTGACTGACTAGCCCTATGCGGGAAAGAGACGGCTTGCTACAGTAGGTGTGCAGGGGTAGGACTGAGAAGATGAGGATGATGTATTATCGCTCAGATTTGTTGGTGCTGTCTCTTCTCACTTGCTCTTTAATCTTGTTATTATGCTCAAAGATTGAGGCACCTTGGTGAACTGTTCGGCACCAAGCTTGGTATTGAAACTATAACGATAAAACATATTTTTCAATCCTTTCATTAGTATTATTTAAAAACATATAAATTAGAATCGGCAACCTAACAAAATTAGTCAAAACATGACATCAGCGGAATTCTTTTATTGCTTGAAGAAAATAATGATCGTAGAGTTATTTCTTTACATCTCCTCCATAAATTCTCGTTCAGTGCACGTGTAACCAGGGTGGTATCATATGAACAGGGCCTATTGCTAATCAATCACTTTCCCATCAATCTATCTATGTATATATCTCTGCATCTCTCTCTCTCTTAATTTCGCTCTTTCATGGATATCTATCTTATAAAGAGTCAGGCTAGTTAAACATGAACAAATCGAATCATTCTGATTAGTATAAGTCCTGAACCGAATCTCATTTGGAAGAAATGTATCACTTACCCGACTTGATTGAGGGATTCACGAAGTACACTTCCTTCAGCGGTGTACACGTATAGCAGCACAACAAGAAACAGAGTGATCGAAAAGCGCGCCATTTGAACAGGAGAAATCAAACTAAGTTTACTATCGATATTGATATCTGTTTACACGCGCCTTGAGCACTCTACAGAGTGGATTTGGCGCGATATAAGTCACATTATTATTATTATTATTATTAGTAGAAGATGTCGTCTGCTTTGGTTCCTGGCTTCAGCACTAAATGACGAGACAAAATAGTAATAAGGGCAATTTATAATGGCTGTTATTGAAGACATGGACACTGGACTATTGTGGCTATTGTAGCCTCGTTTAAATGATTTTGTTTAAATGTTTTAAATAGATTGTTTCTGTTTGTCTGTCGCTCCAATTTGGGGATTATGAGGGGGCTAGGAACAGTGTGTGGTGAAAGTGTGGTCGGGTGGTGTGTGTGTCGCATGATGGGGAGTGGGGGGGGGGGGGGTAGTAGTGTGTTTGGTTGGATGGGGTTATTTGTTTTATGTTACAACTGATTTCATTTTTGTTTTCATCAATTGTACAATTTATGTTATGTAAATGTGTTGAATTCATGTTAAAGCTGATATTCTAAGCAAATAAATGTCCCTTAATTTGGTACCTACGGCAAGCATATGTTATTTATAAGTTTTTCAATTACATAGTATATCACAAAAAACTTCTGGCTACTCGAAATCCTTAATTGAAATGTCGAAAATATCCGCCTCTCTTTGCATAGCAAATCAGTCACGGCGCTGGTCTACTATATATGACATCACGTCCGGGAAAGAGTTTACTCACGTACCCGGATGTTCCATAGAAAGCATGTGCAGAGAGATACGATTTTCTGTTTATTTTGTTTCAAAGGCTGAAAATCCTAATAAATCATAATTCTATGTACAAATTTTTACCTTCCCCTAATATTTCATAGTATTAATATCAATTCCCCTTTTAAAAATTATGACATATACATGCCAACGATGTGCTATTAGTCGATATTTTCACCATGTAATTTTTTTTGGGGGGTGTTGAAATCGGCCCAGGCATGCACGGAGTGAACAGTAGCTGTCTGGTTAGTGCACCCATGCACAGTTCATTACCATACAGCGATCTCCCGATGGTTTCTTCTTCCCTTTTCCCATGTCTTTCGCCTTAATTCCTTGGCCCTGAAGATCCTTCATCTACCAATTCTGACACCGGTAGTCAGGAACAAGTCTTTGTTAGTTGTTTTTCTTAGCTGGTAACGTCGCTTTCATTCTCTTGCAATTGCCGATAAACATATAACCAGCGCACGTAAGCAGCAAGCAGCGCCTAGAGCAGCGGCCTGGTCTTACCTCCCGATTCTGCTCGCTTCACGAACGTTCGTGCAAGAGCCGCATCACTCGCGGATGGAATATCGTTCGAACACTAGACGTTGTCAACATATTATAGAGGAAGCGCGCTTGCATGATCTCGGTCAAGATTGATATTTTACAATAAAAATGTTTAACTGGTACTGTATCCTTTTTTGAGGCAGTCACACACAATAGTACTATCATAGTTCTAGGCCTATTCGTTTTACAAAACTGCTCCTGTACCTTATCTGATGACAAGATAATGCATCCGTCTATTCATACGTGCATGATTTAACCTTGTTTCCCAAGCAGTAAACTCGTCTTAAATCTCTACCAAATAGGTAAATATGAGGATATAAAAAGAAATCAGGGACTGGAAAATGTTGCTTCGTTATTCTTCATTCAAATGAAAACAGAAAATCCATCAAATATACTCATTAACAACAAAAAAACTAAGCTCTGACAGGATAGCATTTACGTAGGGATATCACTGCATTCACTCTCACTTAGCCCATGGGTCCCGTTCGTGACGTCAAGGATAGAGGCCCGACTGTACATGCACTTCCGGGTTTCAGACTTAGATAGTTTGGTAAAGTTTACTCGCATAAATTCACCATTCTAAACTTGTTTTTGTCAGTTGGACACTATTTAGTGTTATTCTGGGGGTTAAAAGCTTTATATTGATGTAATAATCTCAATGTTTGGGATTGTCTTAGAATATCAACTTTAAGGAAAACAACTGTACTTTATTAAATCAATAAAAAAAAACTATTAAAAAAAAAAAAATGTTCTTTTTGTTGGTTTCACGTGACACTGTCATGTGACTGGGTAAATGTGGTCGCCCCCTTGATAGCAGACGACGTTGAAAATGTTTATTTACAGACTCTTTGCAGGTTTGTTCACTTTGCTGTGAGCTACTCAGAGGTCCGATTTATGAGGCTGTTCACACGGCAGAGATAGCGCGCGCTAGACCGCGCTATCTCTGTGGTTTGGAAGGTACAACGTCGTTTCGGTCCGCCCAACAGCGAGCCACGGCGAGCCAAAACGGCGTGCCACTGGAGCACCTCTTGGGGTGGTCCACGAGAGCGCGGTCTAGCGCGCGCTAGAAAAAAAAGGGTGCTACAGATCGCGCTATGGGGCACTTTTAACACCTAAAAAAAGAGGCACGCACCAGGGATGAAAAGGGATTTTATAAGAATGGGAAATGGGCATTTGTCGACGGAAAAGAGGCACCCATCAGATTTTAATAGGGGCATTTATAAGAAGTGAAAATGGGCATTTATGGAGAAAAAAAGGGAAAGGTTCCTTATAAGAAAGGAAAAAGGAGCATATATTATGTTTCAAAGGGTAATTATCAGAGGTAAAATGGGCACTTATGAGAATACAAAAGGGGCACTAATGATAAAGGGAAATGTGCATTTGTTGAAACAAAAGGGGCACCGATCAGATTTTAATACGGGCATTTATCGAAGGTGAAAGGGGTCCTTTATGAGAAGGGGGAAGTGGCTCTTATTAAAAAGAAAAAGAGGCACATGTTAAAATAAACGGGGCACTAATGAAGGATGAAAATGGGTAATTATGAGAAGGGAAAGGGGCACTTATAAGAAGGAAAAAGAGCATTTGTTAGGAAGGACAAGGGGGACGTGTCAAAATAAAAGGGGCATTTATATAAGATGAAAAGGCACTTATAAGAATGGAAAATGGACTCTTATTGCAAAGGAAAATGTGAACTTGTCAAATCAATAGAGGCACTTGTCAAAGTAAAAGGGGCACTTTTCCTATGTAAACAGGGGCACTTTTGGGGTACTTGGAAAAGTGGAGGGGGGCACTGTTCCCCCCTGCCCAACACAAGTATGGTCTTCCCCACCCTATCATTGCCCATTATCTCAAGTGTAAATCAATGCAATTAAGTGCCCTGAAGGGGACCAACTGTAAATTAAAAGTGGTGATCTTTTTTATTTTGTGCGAACCAAAATCTTGGCTCACAATCTTAGACAATGTATACAATTTTTTCCAACAACATCAACAGAAGCAGAAAATCCATAACATTCCAACTAGCTTCAATGTTATTCTTCAACACTTTCTCTCACCATCAATGATATTTCAAAATACTTAACAAAACGATCGATGACAATTTTGTCATCCAATTTCATAATTGTTCAAAGTTCTTTTTCTCATTTAATTGTTTAAAATCCTCAATAACTTTGGTAATTTCTGTAAAGAAGTATTACTATTAGCCCAGTCTTTCAGTCTAGACCTAAAAAGTAAATGTACGCCTCTTCGAGTAATAGCATTAGCAACATGGCACCATTATATATTTAAAGTACATATTGTGGCACAATGGCTTTGTTTCATTTCGCACCCTCAGTCCAAAGAAAAGAAATTAATTATGGCACTCAATTGGAAAGGGCAATCCAAATGTTGTAATTGTTTTGATTTTTTCTTCTTCTCCCCATCAAAGTGCACTGATAGTTTGCGCAAAATATATCAATGACCCTTTATTTGATATCGCTGTATAAGGGCATTAGAAAACAAAATGGTGATGATAAGGATGATGACGGTGATAATGAAGGTGATGATGATGATGATGATGACGACGACGATGATGATGATGATTACGAGAGGATGGTCATCGTCATGATTATGACGATGAGAGTGATAATCATGATGAAGGTGATGATGATGGTGATGGTAATGGTGATGATGATGTGTGTAAAATCAGTTATTTTCTGCCGTTTTTTTTCTGGACTTTATATACGAACTGTATGAAACATATAATCATAATTATCCTTATTATGTGGTTGAGGCTGAAGGTGAAGGTGAATAGAATAACGTTAACTATTGATTCGATGTGGAATTGAAAAACATTATTTTCCTTACTTGTTGGTTTTCCAACACACTCTCTCTCTCTCTCTCTCTCTCTCTCTCTCTCTCTGTCTCTCCTTTTCTCTCTTTCTTTCTCTTTGTGTCTATTTTTGTCTCTCATTCTCCTACACCTCCCTTCTCACACCGCTAAAAACCATTATCAACACCCTTCTCTGTGATTTTTCGACCTTATTATTCTATTCCTGAGCTCTCTCCTACTCCCTTTTCTTTCATTCAATTACCGTTTTTTAATCTTTTTTTTTAATACTAAAATCACAAATCTTAAAACCCCTTAAAGCCCCTCTTAAAGGTACTATGTCCCATTTGCAGGCCAGAAAAATGAAAAAGTTAAATTCCAACTGCATTTGAAAGATAATACTAATTTAGAACTTCCCTAAAAAAGGTGGGGCTTGAAAATGTCTTCAAGTGGGAAAATAACGACTATTAGTTGTCAAATCGACTTTAGGGCTATAGAGCCCAAAAGTAATAGTTTTGATTTTCAGACAATTGTACCGAATGGTCATACGTTTTATGCTGCGCAAAGATTCAATTAGTTTAATCTTGGCCATCACAAGAAGTGGGTTATTGATGTAGACAAATGCTCATGTACCGTTTACAACTCTTTTCATGTATGTTATTACCAAAGAAGAAAAAAAGCCAGTCAGTCACTCAATAGTGTCTGACAGTGAAGTCTAGCAAGTAAACGGGTTTCCTTGCATAATTTGAATATGAGGACACTGCTAACGTTTAAATTTCACAGATAGGACATACATGACATATTCATAATTCCTGCAAAGTTCTACACCATCTGAGGTTGGCTGCAAAAGGGACATAGTACCTTTAAGTGTTGGGAGCCCCAACAATTTTGTGGCAAAATTTCTTATGAATTGTATCATAATTTGAAAGAGGATGTCATTTTAAAACAAATTTCTGCAAGGATCTTCAAAGTCGAATATTGATGAAAGATTACAAAATTTACGTTTTCTGCGTACAACAAAAAAAGTCTAAAGCATTTATTATTTTATTAATTTTGGGAAAAATCTTAGCAGAAGACTGTGTCTTAAATGACACTCTCTCCCACATTGTTGGCGAGTTTGGGGCTCCCACCACTTCAGAGGGGCTTTAAACATCTTAATTCTAAAAATAATTTCCCATTCTCTAATTCCGTTGCTCCTTTACACCTATAGCTTAATCTCCCCCCCCCCCCCCCTTTTTTTCTCTCTCTCTCTCTCTCTCTCTCTTTCTCACTCTCTCTCTCACTCTCTCTCTCGTTCCTCTTTCATTCTTTTTATCTCTCCCTCTCTCTCTCGGCTCGCCTTCTCTCTCTCTGTCTCTGTCTCTCTCTCTCTCTCCTACCCCCTTATCTCTCCGTCTCTGTCTCTCTGTCTCTTACCCCCTTCTCTCTCTCTCTCTCTCTCTGTCTATCTCTCTCGTACCCCCTTCGTTCTCTCTCTCTCTCTCTCTATATCTCTCGTACCCACTTCTCTCTCTCTCTCTGTTCCTCTCTTTCTGTCTCTCCTACCCCTTCTCTCCATCTCTCTCTCTCTCTCCACTCTTCTCTTCTCTCCTCTTCTTTCACTGCCCATATTTACTCGAATGATATTGCATTGTTATCATAAAACAGAGAACAGCCGATGTTTGATTCCCTCTAAGACTTTATTATAATTATGTATAACTTGAAAATGAATAAGATAATGATCTATAATCCTACATTACATTGATGTGTGTACTATTGGTGTATAGCTTGTCCTGTATTTTCAATGAAATGTTTGTTTTTAAATCAGTGTGAATTAACATTCATTTTATATTCTTTTCGAAATCATTACAATGCTACATGTGTGATACACTGTATCATGCTAATTAGGAAATGATCTAAAGACCGGAATATATTATCGTAAACCAAACAAATATTGAGTACTTTTTTATCTCAGGGAAAAAAAATGCAATTTGTATTCTTGCTTTTCTTTTGTTATGGTAATGATGGTTGTACAATCAAATCTGAATTATAAAGACCTCCAAGGGATACTGAAGAAAAAAAAAATCTTAAAGTGAACCGGTAACATTGTTGAAGGTTGATGAAAAAATTACCTAATTTTTGATGAAATTTTAATTATTATATTCCTTCTATCTACTGTACTCACCCTCTAACATGCAAACAATCCTGAACAAATTCTCAAACCACCGAGATGTTTATAGTTTTCTTTGAAGGCGTCACTGTGTAACCCCCTCTAACAGTCAATTCTCCCAACCAAATTTTTAAGTATCCCAATCGTTTTTCCATGAAAATAAGACATAAAACAGGATTTTAAAAACCTTTCACCACTTAAATGTTTGGAATGGTATATAGAACCAATTCATAACTTTGTGAGGATTTAAATTCACCTAAAATTTAATTGAGTTATGATAATACAGTTGAAAGAATTTAGGAATCGATCAGATCAGTTTTTCCCATTGTTATCTTTAATAATGGTATGTTTTCACTCAAACTTTCAGATAATCTTTAATTGTACATTTAGCATCGCAGTCACTACCTAAGCACCATTTTCTCTCATCTGAGCAATGTTACCAAATTCCTTTAGGTGGATTGTATGTATAAATTGTGTTAGTTAGGGTGTACCCTTTTCAAGGGAGACAGAAAACGGAGTCTTAAGTTCATACGCTAACATAAATTACACTATTAGATATGTTAAAGTTAATTTGACTGAAATATTCCCAAATGGCGACTGTATCATCGTCATCCTACATCTACTACTTCTCGACGTTGTGGTTGAGGTTCTTCCACAGCTCGGCGTGGTCATCCTGCTCCTCATCCATCATCTTATCCCTCGCATCCATCTCGGCGATTTCGACTAAGAACTGGATCGCGAGGTCCCCCGACTCGTTCAAGATCTGGTGGTTGACCTAGGTCTTGGTAGGCAAGTATGTGATGGGCAATTTGGGGTTGCAATTACCCCCTCCTCGTCCGCAGTCGATGGGTTGATGGGAGAGGTTAAAGCACATGCGCACTTCTAACAAGTACTGGATACCACCCTGTATCTGTTGCCATAGTAACCAGTAAACAAACCTTACACGTCAATAAATTTATAACTGTCTAATTTATGATCGAAATTTGCTCAATCTTTCACCGTCCTGTTCCTCTCATTTGACCTCCCATAATTATATTCTAAAAGT
>JAVYIG010011456.1:0-60640 GCA_035222895.1 Strongylocentrotus droebachiensis
CATCTATCTCATTCAGACATTGGTGAGTCCACCAACCTCAGTATTACGTCTGGAGGAAGCAGCTGCCAGAGTAGTCCTCCGACACAAGATCAACTACCAAGACGTCCTTCCTCTGAGGCTGCGTGAGCTGGTGGATGGTGGAACTGCGGAATTAGAGTTAGAATTATTAAAATTATTAAAAACAAATGAAGACAGTAGTGAAGACAGTGGTGAAGACAATGAGTGATTTATAATTTTTATGCTTTTAAAGGAAGGAGCCGGAGGCATTATGTTTTAGGGTTGTCCGTTCGTCCGTACGTCCCGTTCTCGTGATCGCGTTATCTCAAAAAACGATAGTTGAATAATGAATTCCTGCCAAACTTAAACCATGTATGTATCTGGCAAAGCCAATGAACTGATTAGATTTTGGGGTCAGGGGGTCAAAGGTCGCAGGGCTCATTATGTATGCAAAAATAGCTTGTGATCACGTTATCTCAAGAACCGATGGATGGATTTCTGCCAAACTTTAGTCATGTATGTATCTTGCAGAGCCAATGATCTGATTAGATATTGGGGTCAAGGTCAAAGGTCACAGGGCTCATTATATATGCAAAAATAGCTTATGATCACATCATTAAACCGATGAACAGATCACCATTAAAACATGTATTTATCTTGTAAAGCAAATGAATTGAGTAGATTGTGGGGTCATGAGGTCAAAGGTCAAAGGTCATGGGGCTCATTATGTATGCAAAAATAGCTTGTGAATGCCTTCTTATTACAACTGACGGATGGATTACTATCAAACTCGAGACATGTATGTATCTTGCAGAGCCATTGACCTGATCAGATTTTAGGTGTCATAAGATCAAAGACCAAAGGGTCATACAGGGTACATGTATATAAAAAATAACTTGTAATCGCGATATTTTGCGAACCTGTTAATGGATTACAATCAAACTTGAATTTGAAAAATTGCTCTATGGCGGAGGCATCATTTTCGACTGCGCGCAGTCGAACATCCATCTAGTTCGTGTTTTGCAAGGATGCACTGAAGGCAAAAGGAGACAGGAACCTGATGGAATTAGAAAGTTAACAGATCATTTGTCTCAGCTTAGTCTCAGATCAAGTTCTGCATTTTTAACCATTTGTGCCACTATGCAAACTCCTTTACGTTTAGATACTTTGGCCCGAATTCACAAAGCAAGGTTTAGCTCAGACCAAGGTTTAAGTTTAAACCTCCTTTTGTTTCGCCAAACCTCCTTTTGTTATTTACAAACCAGGTTTATAAATAACAAAAAGAGGTTTGGCGAAACAAAAGGAGGTTTAAACTTAACCTTGGTCTGAGCTAAACCTTGCTTTGTGAATTCGGGCCTTTATGTTTTTATGTGCCTTCTATTACAAATTGGTTGCTTTTTACTTTGCTTCCTAATAAGCCATTGCTACAACTTGCTCAGTCATAGACTCAGGGTTCAATGAAAATTTTGTGTAACAATTGTCATAATGACACCATAATCGGATGTACAGTCTAGAAGAATGTATTTCAACTTTTTTTTTTTTTTTTTGGGGGGGGGGGGGGGGGGGTGTCCTTCTGGGCCTTGAGGCACGTGCAGATCCAGGATTTTGTAAAAGAGAGAGCAAAAAGAGGTCACATATTTGTGTTCCTTTTTACCACAAAATCCTGTAACAAAGATCGGGGGGGGGGGGGGCAAAATCTGCAATCTTGGCATGATGATATGTAAAATGATATACAGAAGCAACTTTGACATGTTGCAAATCTTCAAACTTGCTCCTGACCTCGATTAAAAAAAAAAATATGCGAAATTGTATCAACGATTTCACTGCGTGTGTTAAAGATTTCACTACGCGCGCATAGTGTGCGAAAGCATGAGGGCTGCTCATCCTCGTTTGCTACTATTTTTGAACTGCATTGCACATGTGCAGAATCCACAATGGCATGCAAGGATTAGGCGTCATCCGGTTCTGACGATGAAAACGTCATTGTAATTTTCGAATAACTATTTTTGTGGAATTATATGATTTAATTGTGTAGTTTGGATATAATATACATGTAATGTGATTCTCAGTATTATAATGGATAAACTTATGATACATTAATTTGTGTATATTAGACCTTCAAAAAACTGACTGGAATATGCTAAAGTTGAAAAAGAAGTTGTTTTATTTAATATCTGCTGCTATACTTTGTTTTTCATGAACATATGAACTTTCATTTTTAGGTAGTTCTGATTACATAAATGTATCATCGAGCACTTTGAAAACCACTGTATCCTGTGTTATTATCGGCAGCAGAATTCTACAAGACTGGATATACCATGCAAACATTGTCTCAGCCATGCTCTTGTACTTCCACTCTACAAACAATTGAAGCATTTCGGAACTTACTCATTTGAATATAACATGCTTATCATTCAAATGACTAAAGATAATGTAAGAAGTTGTTGTTTCAAAGAACTCAATATGTGTTTGTAAACTGTGTATCATCGCAGCATTTTATAACCATCATACTTCGATGGTAGGTTTGATATTTCTGAAATTAAAGTATATTGAAATGGAGATTTTGTTTAAATCATGATCAATCAATCATAATCAATCAATCATAAAACAAGCTTATTTTGTTTTTCTCTGCTATATACATAGAATGCTCAGTTTTATCATGTAAAGAATTTTCATATTGGAGTCATAAATGATTAAAGAAATGCAATGTACCTGTTTACATTTGATAGATTATCATGAAGTACATGTATATTATTACAGTTCAAAGAAAGTTGAACAAATCAAAATCATGTGTAACATTGTTTATTTCATTCTTCAATGTCATTTAGGAAGAAATCCCAGATTGCAATGGTGAAATATATGTCTGTGGCTTAGATGAATGATGAAAACCTATGTATGTTTTTGTATTTAGATATGAGTACCGGTATGCATGTTAATTAATGAGGATTGTTGTACATCAAATTTCATGTTTTTCCTTCTTTCTTGTGATTGAGATAATCTACTCCCCTGAAAGCAAGGTATAGAATGCAAAATGATATTCTACTTCACATGTTATGAAGCCGGATCAAGAACACACATAAATACGAAGAAAACGAAAGAATTGTGAAATTGTATGTACAAAAGGCATGGAGAGTTGTCCACAGATGATGTCATCAAATTGAATATCGCCCTCTAGTGACTAGTCATTTCAAAAAGCTCTAACTTCCTTATTCCTTGCCCGATTTTGTTCGAATTTTCACTGATTTTATTCAAATCTTTTAAACTTTACAATAAAAGTAACTTAGTATGAAAGTTTTGGTTCCCTTTAACAGTGGCGTAGCTTGGGTCCAGCTGTTGATGGGAACTGGTCTTACAATGTGGATAAACTGTTGGATTGAGGACAAGGCCATGAAGTGAGGGGAGGGTGTCTTATTATTTGCATTCTATGTTGCCTTTCCCTCTTATTTTTTCTATCTTTTATTATAACTTTCACTCTTAATTTATTCTCACGTTTTTGCTTTTCAATGTGGATTAACCGGAAAGGGAGGGGTATTTGCATAAGCCTTTCCACTTTTGCTGGTATGGCTATGCCATTGTTGATTGATTGAAGTTCTATTGGAATGTATGTATTTTGTGTATGGTTGTTACGGTTTCTGCGAATAAATGAGCTAATATAAACCAGGTTTATAAATAACAAAAGGAGGTTTGGCGAAACAAAAGGAGGTTTAAACTTAACCTTGGTCTGAGCTAAACCTTGCTTTGTGAATTCGGGCCTTTATGTTTTTATGTGCCTTCTATTACAAATTGGTTGCTTTTTACTTTGCTTCCTAATAAGCCATTGCTACAACTTGCTCAGTAATAGACTCAGGGTTCAATGAAAATTTTGTGTAACAATTCGTCCTTGTTTTCACGAAGTGACGGTAGTGAGGAGAATCGTAACGCAAAGTGAATGCAATTTTTGTTCACTACCGTCACTTCGTGAAAACAGCGACGAATTGTCATAATGACACCATAATCGGATGTACAGTCTAGAAGAATGTATTTCAACTTTTTTTTTTTTTTTTTTTTTTTGGGGGGGGGGGGGGGGGGTGTCCTTCTGGGCCTTGAGGCACGTGCAGATCCAGGATTTTGTAAAAGAGAGAGCAAAAAGAGGTCACATATTTGTGTTCCTTTTTACCACAAAATCCTGTAACAAAGATCGGGGGGGGGGGGGCAAAATCTGCAATCTTGGCATGATGATATGTAAAATGATATACAGAAGCAACTTTGACATGTTGCAAATCTTCAAACTTGCTCCTGACCTCGATTAAAAAAAAAAATATGCGAAATTGTATCAACGATTTCACTGCGTGTGTTAAAGATTTCACTACGCGCGCATAGTGTGCGAAAGCATGAGGGCTGCTCATCCTCGTTTGCTACTATTTTTGAACTGCATTGCACATGTGCAGAATCCACAATGGCATGCAAGGATTAGGCGTCATCCGGTTCTGACAATGAAAACGTCATTGTAATTTTCGAATAACTATTTTTGTGGAATTATATGATTTAATTGTGTAGTTTGGATATAATATACATGTAATGTGATTCTCAGTATTATAATAGATAAACTTATGATACATTAATTTGTGTATATTAGACCTTCAAAAAACTGACTGGAATATGCTAAAGTTGAAAAAGAAGTTGTTTTATTTAATATCTGCTGCTATACTTTGTTTTTCATGAACATATGAACTTTCATTTTTAGGTAGTTCTGATTACATAAATGTATCATCGAGCACTTTGAAAACCACTGTATCCTGTGTTATTATCGGCAGCAGAATTCTACAAGACTGGATATACCATGCAAACATTGTCTCAGCCATGCTCTTGTACTTCCACTCTACAAACAATTGAAGCATTTCGGAACTTACTCATTTGAATATAACATGCTTATCATTCAAATGACTAAAGATAATGTAAGAAGTTGTTGTTTCAAAGAACTCAATATGTGTTTGTAAACTGTGTATCATCGCAGCATTTTATAACCATCATACTTCGATGGTAGGTTTGATATTTCTGAAATTAAAGTATATTGAAATGGAGATTTTGTTTAAATCATGATCAATCAATCATAATCAATCAATCATAAAACAAGCTTATTTTGTTTTTCTCTGCTATATACATAGAATGCTCAGTTTTATCATGTAAAGAGTTTCCATATTGGAGTCATAAATGATTAAAGAAATGCAATGTACCTGTTTACATTTGATAGATTATCATGAAGTACATGTATATTATTACAGTTCAAAGAAAAGTTGAACAAATCAAAATCATGTGTAACATTGTTTATTTCATTCTCCAATATGCACTTTGTGAAGAAATCCCCAAATGGCAGTGGTGAAGTGAAATGTATGTTTTTGTATTTAGATCATAATTATGAGCGTGCATGTTAGGATTGTTGGTTAACAGTGGCGTAGCTTGGGTCCAGCTGTTGATAGGAACTGGTCTTACAATGTAGATAAACTGTTGGATCGAGAACAAGGCCATGAAGTGAGGGGAGGGTGTCATATTAAAGGCAACATAGAATGCACATATTATGTGCATTCTATGTTGCCTTTCCCTCTTCTGTTTTCTATCTTTTATTAACTTTCACTCTTGATTTATTCTCACGTTTTGCTTTTCAATGTGGAATAACCGGAAAGGGAGGGGGTATTTGCATGAGCCTTTCCACTTTTGCTGGTATGGTTACGCCACGGTTGATTGATTGAAGTTCTATTGGATTGTATGTATTTTGTGTATGGTTGTTACGGTTTCTGTGAATAAATGAGCTAATCCATGCTGATGACACTGTTTTATTTTCTGAATCAGAGAAAGATCTCCAGAGACTCCTGAATGTAGTTGTAAAAGAAAGTGAGAGAATGGGACTATATAGAGATCAACTATACCAAGACAAAGTGCCTGGTGGTATCCAAGAAGAGCAGTCCAAAATGTAACTTGAAACTGAAAGAACAGATTATTAAACAAGTCTCCTCATTTAACTATCTCGGCAGCATGATTACCGAGGATGCCAGATGTGAGACAGAGATCAAGAGAAGGATAGCTCTCGCTAAATCCGCATTTTCAAAGTTAGGCAAAATTCTGACAAATCGAACAATGAGTATGAGGACCAGAATAAGAGTATTGAATTGTGGAACGGCATGATCGCCAAAGTCAAACGATATGGCACTTAATTAGAGAGAGAGAGAATCCATAGTGTGAATGTTGCAGGATGATTTGGAAGATGAAGTTGTCATCGTTGTAACCAGAGGCATAGGAATGCGGGGGAATAGGGGATATATTCCTCTTCCCTCATGTTAAGCAAATATTAAAAATATCAGAGGGACAACAACAAAAACATAAAGAAAAGATAATAGGACCAACTCCCACATGGAACATTTTTTGGCCTTGTTAATTTGCATTTCATTCCCAAGTAAGATCGATGCCCCTGCCTTATACATGAGAGCCAGTTGCCCCTCGTTTGCAGGAAATATGCAATGCATCTGGTTGCGATGTACATATTGAACTGAATTGCTGAGGGTAAATAAGACAAAATGCTGCTGCTGGTTGACACTATTTTAAGTTTTATTTGTATGCAAATAACCGGATCATAAGAGAACATGCCAATAAAATGACAATGTTGGAACATAAATAACAACAACAACCTATGGGATCTGTTGCAAACAAAAAATTCTACTATCTTTTAATTTTTTTTTTCTTCTCCATCTCGGGAATATTTTTTAAAAACACTGCCAAAAGTCACCGACGCAAATGGCGGC
Source organism: Strongylocentrotus droebachiensis (assembly GCA_035222895.1). Lineage (NCBI taxonomy): Eukaryota > Metazoa > Echinodermata > Echinoidea > Camarodonta > Strongylocentrotidae > Strongylocentrotus > Strongylocentrotus droebachiensis. The sequence goes on from JAVYIG010011456.1 coordinate 6,771, forward strand.
AACTCTTAGCCTGTACCCTCTGCAGCACCCATACCCAGCAAGTCTGAAAAAAGTATACTCAACTTTACTAATAAAGAAGCGGGACTAGAGAAGGCAAATTTTCGAGGACCAAAAAAAAAAATGTGCTCACTACCCCCCCCCCCCCCCCCCCCACTGAGCGACTTTTTTGGGAGCAAAAATTTGAAAAAAAAGTTGGGCCCCCTCCCCTAAGAAATCCGAAATACTGGATCCGCGCCTGAGAGAAGGAGAATGGCCATTTATTGTACCTTTCAGGAAATTCTTTTTCACTGGTTTTACAGTCATTGTACATATATAATACAAAAAATAGAAAATATATTAATAGATTAATATTTATCACGAGAGAAAAAAGAAAAAAAGTGCTCACTATACCCCACGGCTAAGTCGACGCTAAATATTTTCTCATGTATTCGGCCCCCTCCCTCGCCGCCGGCCTGATGGTATAGCAGATCATCAGGGCCTCTCGGAGAGGACCTAAAGCCGTTGGCCGTCTGGTTGCTTACTTACAAACATTTATGCTTTCTTATAATTAGCAGTCAGGTAATAACCCCGGCCCCCCCCCCCCCCCCCACTCAGGTTTCAAAATGACCGCATGCGTGTTGCCAAAATGTCCTTTTTGTAACAAAAGAAAAAGGTCGAGCCGTATTGACTTTACACACCGGACTTTTGCTGAAAAGGGGGGGGGGTGCTGAAAAAGGCTCGTATACAAAAGAAAAAGGTCGAGCCGTATTGACTTTACACACCGGACTTTTGCTGAAAAGGGGGGGTCGGTTGGAACACGCATATGCGTACCCTAAATAACACTGAGTGGGGGGGGGGGGGGGGGGGGGTAATAACCAACTCCAACCACCACCAGTTCGTGTACAAATCGAAACTCTTAGCTAGCAGCCACGCCCATTCGGTGTTGGTGTTGAGAGCGTGCGCGCGTACAGTGGAAAGGCTGGTTAACCGAGCTAGTTCCAAAACATGTCGGAGATTTCATCGCATATATTCGCACTGGACTAGACTGCATGTAACTTTATGTATATCATCTCGATTCTGGACTCGATTCAGCATATACGGCTCTACCATTATTATGTGAACAGGACAGCCTCAGGAACTATAGATGTGAGAGGACAATTTTTTTAAATTTCTGTTGGCTGTTGCCGATGTCGCTTTTTTTGTTGACAGATATATTTAGAATTTAACATGTACCGATATACGTTCTATTGTTAACTAGATGCATAGACTGTCGACACAAAGCTAGGTCGCATTATCATTTCGACCAAACCCGTTCAGGCCCCACTCGGTTATTTTATCGATGTTTATTTGCAATATAAGTCGAATAGCACTAACCATCATGGATATTTGTCCTTTCTGTATTGTCTGACGTAACAATTCTTAGAAGATTTATGAAATATTGTTTGTTAAATTACTTCTTCAATACTGGTTTAGGCCAATAAATGCCCTACTGTACTGTGTGCTGCCACTATTACTAGTTAGACTATACTATACTTGCGCCCTCTATATAGCAAGCAATGCGTAATTGGTGCCCATGTTGTACAGTTGGTCGCCCATGATCCTCTTTTCTTATGTTAATTGAGAGCTGATTTGATGAGATAACCACCTGTCAGTGACCTTGCAGGGAGGTTTACCCCCCCCCCCCCCCCCCAGGCGCGCCGGAAGCAGTTTGGGATTGGGGGGGGGGGGCAAATTTTTCAGGGGGCTCACCTTCCCAGGGCAGTGGCGTAATGAGGAAAAACGTTTGGAAGCCCCGGCTGGGGGGTCAAGGGGCTGAGCCCCCGAAGCTCAGGGTTTTTAGGCATTAAATCACGGTCAGATAAGCATATTTACATGCCTTATTTGTGACAATGTAGGTTACTAATTGCGGAGAGTCCAGGGGCAGAGCCCCTGGAAGCCCAGGGTTTTCAGGTATTTAATTACGGTCAGATAAGTATCCAGGGGCCCGCTTTAGGGCTCTTGGTGGGGTTCCATGGGCAGAACCCCCGGAAGCTCTGTTCAGCATATTTTGATACCTCATTTGTGACATTGGCAGGTCACTTATTTTTTTCTTCTGTGTAACATACTTTTTCAAAAAGCCCAGCCGTTTCTGCAGGCCTTGACATGAATGCTTCTAAATAAGCAAATTTTTCGCCCGACTGTAAATTTGGGAATTTCTAATTCCAACAAACGCATAAAAAGGTATGACTAACAAACAAAATTGAGAAAAAATACCGGAGAATCATGTCATTTCAGCAACATTTGTAAATCACTGGTATCGAATAAGAAATACCCCCCCCCCCCCCCATCAGTACGCCAGCGTTCAGGGGCTCATGTCTTCTCACCCCTATAACAAAAAACACACGCTTTCCCATCCTCTCACAATATATTTCCACAAGATGCGCGTATCGCTATTAAAAAACCAGGGGCGGCGATCCCTGGGGGACGGGGGGACACGTCTCCCCTCGATTTTTGTAGGGGGGATCATCCCCCCGGAAAATTTGAAAATTGCACAAAAAAATGTACAGCAAATACTGACTAAAGACTGCAACACACTATTAGGCTTTGGAGGGCCCAAGAGTGCAGTGTTTAGACAAATAAAAATGCAAAAAATCTCCTGGCTCGGGAGCTATGCTCCCTCGCATAACATCCTTCAAAATGTACAAGTAAATATTGTAGAAAAGTGAAGTGTGAAAAAAGTACATCGTTTGTTTTCATACTATAGTTTTTCTAAGGAATATAATTTTGTAATACAACAAAAGTTCAAAACTTGTGAGGGGGTACTCACTTTCGTCACCTTCACCCCTCTCATTCACTATGCTCACTCACTCGGGCTTGGGGCAGTCCCCACTCCCCCTCCCGATAAAATTCGAACGTGGTTTATTTCTAATTCGATACCAGTGACTAATTTACAAATGTTGCTGAAATGGCATGGTTTTCCCTGAGCTTCAGGGGGCTCTGTCCCCTGTACCCCACTAAGGGCCCTAAAGTGGGCCCCTGGTTGCTCAGCTGACCATAAATAAATGCCTAAAACACCTGAGCTTCCGGGGGCTCCGCCCCTGGACCACACCAGGGCCCTAAGCGGGCCACTGGACGCTCATCTGACCATATTCAAAAGCCTAAAACCCTGAGCTTCCGGGAGGCTCCGCCCTGGATGCTCACCTGATCGTAATTTAATGCCTAAAACCGCTGAGCTTCTGGGGGCTTTGCCCCTGGACCCCACTCCGATTAGTAACCTGCATGCAAGTGTCACAAATAAGGTATCAAAATATGCTCATCTGACCCTTATTAAATGCCTAAAACTCTGAGCTTCATGTGGCTCCGCCCCTTGACCCCTGCCGGGGCTTTGCCCCTGGACACCCCGCCAATTTACACCTCACTTGCTTTGCTCTATCTGATCGCAAATACTGTAGCCCCCCCCCCCCCCCCCCCCACTCCCACTTTGAAAAAACGTTCCGCGGGGCCTGCATGTACATGTAAGAGCGGTGATGATGCAGATTTTTTTTCTCCCCCCCCCCCCCCAAAAAAAAATGTTTTTGCTTATTACGTCACTCCTCCCTCGTTCCTCGCATTTCGTCCCCCCCGGTCATGAAAAGAAATCGCCGCCCCTGATAAAACCTCCATTGATAAATATAGGTGGCATGCGGAATGTTTAGGAAATTGAATTCCTGTTAACTTTCCTTTTCTTTGAATGGAATTCATGGAATGGAATCTTTGAATGGTGATTTAATTCAGGTTTTTATTATTGTTATGTTCTTTTGGGTTGAAAATATAAACCATTACTTTACTGCTTTTTTCTCTTTTTTTTGGAATGGGGGGGGGGGCAGGTGCCCCCCCCACTTCCTGCGCGTATGCCTCCCCCCCCCCCCCTAGCTGAACAAACCAGTGGCTTTAGTGCTGACAGGCTTTAAAACTTTAATGCAGTAAAATGCAGTGATGTTGCAGAGGTATGCAGTTTTTACTTCTGTTTAAACTCTAGCTGTTGTGCATCCATGGACAAATGAACCTGAAGAAAAATTAGACGGATTCAGATCCCATGTTTTTGTGCTGGCAAATCTCAAGTTGTCAAATACATCTCCCCCTCCTAAATTAGAAAATAAAATATTCTAAATTGGCCTCACTATTATTATTCCATAATACATGTATATCTTTACTTAGCTCTCTATTTCCTTCTATCTACGGCAGGGAACCTTCAACCTATGATGTAGCTGACTCTGAGATGTCCGAGTCAGCAACCATGGCATCTGGATGTAGCAGTGAGGAAACCTTGTCGGTACTGAGATCGTGTGACTTGACAACTGCGATTTCACGGGGGACGGTAAGTGAAGAGATGCTAGAGCAATGTGCTCAAGAGGGTCGTATTGATGTCCGAAACAAGGAAGGACAAACACCTTTGACAGGGGCGGATCTAGCTTTTTGCTAAGGGGGGGGTTTGACCAAAATAATGACGATGCGGAGCATCGTCCACGAGCCGCGAAGCGGCGAGCCAATTTTTTTTGGGGTGTTTATTTGAACCCCGTAAGTGATGTTTTCCTGGCATCTATTAACACAATTTTTTTCTTTCTTTTTTTCTTTCTTTTTTTCTTTCTTTTTTTCTTTTTTTTTCCTTTTTTTTTTTTTTTTTTTTTTTTGGGCCGCCCAAGGGGGGGGGGTTTAAACCCCCTAAACCCCCCCCGTAGATCCGCGCCTGTTTGATGCTCGCATGTTTGACAGGTCTTGAGGATGTTGTCAAGTTCTTGTTAGCAAATGGTGCCAACCCCAACTCCAATAGTTTAATGAAGGGTAATACCCCTTTGCATTTTGCATGCATGGTAAAAGACACAGTAGAAGATACAGTAGAAGACACAGTAGAAGACACAGTAGAAGAGGAGTACTTATCTGGAAGATGCTATCAACCCAAAAAATGGACGACCATCAAGGTATCTATTGTGAAGCTTCTTCTGAAGTATGGAGCATCTGTTCAGAAGAACCTAGATGGATGGACTCCAGCATGTGTAGCTGCATTTTACATGTTTAAAGACATTGTAGACTTCTTCTTGTTAATGGGTGATGGTAGTCCTTTGGAGGACAAGATCACAGCTTCTCAAATACTTGGAGTTTCACAAGCTACTCTTGATGAACCTGCTCTCAAAGATGCATTTCACTCTTTCTGCAGAGCCATAGACTTGCAACAAGATACAGGAGTTATCACAGGCCATGCTGAAACTTCTGAACTTGCATTGTGTTTCTCAAAGCTCTCTTTGATAGAATTTCACACATTGGAGGAAATCAAGTCAGTAGAATCTTCTGAAAGTGCTTTAAAGGCCCATGCATTCCTGGTTGGTGAGAGACTATTTCCCCCAAGCCTCAAGCAGAGATACCTCTACCCATCCCTTACAGAATTTGCAAGTCTGTTAATGTTCCATGAAGACATGGTAGAAGCAGGCTTTCAAATATTTTCCTGTGCCCTTGGTTTTGAAAGAAGAGAAGAAATGCAGCTAGGAACTGTTCTAGGTCACATAGCTGATAACTTTCAATTCCAATGTGTGAATTATGGCAAAAAAGGACGACAACCTCTTGTTCGTCAACGTGCAAGAGATCTGCTGTGTGCCTATGATTCAGTAGTTAATAATGTACATATTGGTAGTCTGTTGGGGGTGTGTCATTCGCTTATGGATAGCTTTGGTGACATACTTTTTTCTGAAGCTTTTTCTGGCTTAGGTTTTAATGACTCGAAATCCACCTTGGAAAATGTGGAGAAGCTACTTAGGTCCATTCGAGGTAGGATGTTTAGGGAAAGGCAAGCTGAGTATCCCAAGATGCCTTCTGTAGCACACAAAATCATGACTCTTCTGCTGGACATCTTAGACAACGGAACAGATAGAAGCCACCTTCTGATGGTAAAGTTCGTGTTGCTCAGGGTTCTACTCTGGGACAATGCTTCTTACCAGGATGAGTCCAGTGGCAACACACTGCTGCACATGGTAGTGTACTCTACATATGCAGAAAGATATCTTCAATGTAATCAGGATCTTGCCCTGGCCTTTTTACGTCACGGATGTCCAATAGATGCAGTGAATGAAGGAGGCCAAACTGCCAGAGACCTTTTGAACTTGCTGCATGGCAGATGGAACCCAATGATCTATCTCATTCAGACAATGATGAGTCCACCAACCTCAGTATTACGTCTGGAGGAAGCAGCTGCCAGAGTAGTCCTCCAACAAAAGATCAACTACCAAGACGTCCTTCCTCTGAGGCTGCGTGAGCTGGTGGAAGGTGAAATTGCGGAATTAGAGTTAGAATTATTAAAATTATTAAACACAAATGAAGACAGTAGTGAAGACAGTGGTGAAGACAATGAGTGATTTATAATTTTTTGTGTTTAGCAAGGATGCACTGAAGGCAAAAGGAGACAGAAGCCTAGATTGACTGATGGAATTAGAAAGTTAACAGATCACTCGTTTCAGCTCATCGTATTGCTTTAGACTGAACACTCTGGAGAACCATCATCAACAGGCCTTGTCACGAAAGGTCTTGTAATATAGATTTCATGTCACAAGAAATTAGATGGGTAATTTTGACAGATTTTGTAAGTTACTCTCAGATCAAGTTCTGCATTTTGAACCATTTGTGCCACTTTGCAAACTACATAATACGTTTTGATACGTCATGCTTTTATGTGCCTTCTATTACAAATTGGTTTCTTTTTTACTTTGCTTCCTGATAAGCCATTGCTACAACTTGTTCAGTCATTGACTCATGGTTCAATGAAAATTCTTGCAACAATTGTCGTAATGACACCATATTATATGTACAGTCCTGTGTAGGTGCGGTTTTAAAAGAATGTATTTGAACTTTTTTTGGGGGGGGGGGCGGGGGGAGAGGTGTCCTTCTAGGTCTTGAGGCACGTACAGATTCAGGATTTTGTAAAAGAGGGCACAAAGAGGTAACATGTTTGTGTTCCTTTTTACCACAAAATCCTAAGATCGGGGCAAAATCTGCCATCTTGCATTCATTTTCTATGTGTGCCTTACTGAAATTAATTTATAATCAATACAAAATTAGGGGTAGTCCTCCCTCCCCCCCCCCCTTTATAATCACTACAGGTCCTATGAAGAGAGCACTTATCCCAATAAGAAAGAGGGGCAAAAGTAAAGGATAAACAAAGTCTTGGAAGAGAAAACTTTTTTATTTGTTAAAATTTGAACACTACAATTCCGTCTTCAAACATGATTGCAGTCTGGCCAATGTACTTTTCAGTTTGCCAAACCTGAACTTGACAGCCTCATGAATGCAATGTTTTTTCTTGTTTTGATTGAAACTGGTTGAATCTGAGTATTTTTTTACATATTTTGTAATATTCTTGTTTGGGAATGTTTCATTAAATTCATTAGTGTTCACCTTTCACTCTCAAATTGTGTTAAATATTGCTCACTGTGCCAAAGATATTTGAAAAGATCATCATAGTGAAATTTGTAAAATTATATATCACATTTGAATATTATGCTTACTTGTCCATATTCTTATTTAGACTGGTAACGTCCATGATTATATCTTGTAGACCTTTTGAATAAGTAGTTACAACATGAGATATTATTAAATGTAGTGAGACATAGATGTATTGCAAAAAGTTATCGGGTGAGAGGAGCAGAGAGGGTCAAAGTCTGAACAATGGAGAGAGAGAAAGGGAGGGGTGGCAAACTGAGAGCAAATGGAGGAAGAAATATTCACAATGCAAATCTAATTATCACACGAACGAAAGCAAGAAGAGAATGATGGGTGCATCATTTGTGAGGAAGTGAATAAACCCTTCCCCCTTAATATGTTAAAACGGAACACAATTTTGTACTGCTACAAAGCCAAAGGGGAAATGGTTGTAAGGGAAGTAGAATAGATGGTAAGAGAGAAAAAGAGAAAACGAAAAAAAAAATGCCCTTTCACTCCATAAGTTACTGACGGCTGTTCCTGCACCCTCTAGAGTAACCACCTGAAATAGGGATGGCCAGTATATATTAATACTCGTCCTTTACCACAAGAAGAAGAACTGCTCCATGCCATGCAAGATAAATTGATATGAGTAAGGGAGGTCATTGCGCATGTAAGCCTACTTTATTTGAAAATATGTTTACATGCCAATAATCGGGACAGAATAAGAATAATAGGAAGAAACCCTAGCCCGTCCCCCCTTATATAGCTGAAGGGCATTATCATAACCAAAGGGGCCACGCAGGGAGGAAGGGAACCGGGCCCCCTCCCCTGGCCAAAAAAAGACCCAAAAGAAGAAGTAATTTTGTTGCTCAAAGGGGGTGGGGGGAGGCAGGCGCGGATCCAGGATTTCTTAGGGGGGTGGGGGCCCAAATTTGAAATTATGCGAGCCAAATATTGGTACGTAATGGTGACACAGGCAGCGAAAGAGCAAAAACGTTTGGGGACGGGGAGGTATTTGCGAGCAGGTAGAGCGTTGCGTATATTGAAGTGGGGTCTAGGGGTGGAGCCCCTGCGAGGGTCAAGGTGTGGAGCCCCCAGAAGCTCAGGGGGTATAGGCATTTAATTACGGTCAGATGAGCATATTTCGATACCTTATTTGTGACACTGGCAGGACACAAATTGGTGTGGGGTCCAGGGGCGGAGCCCCCGGAAGCTCAGGGGTCTTCAGGGGCGTACGCAGGGGGGGGGGGGGTTCAAACCCCCCCTTTAGTATTTTTATGTATGTAAACCCCCCTAAAAAAACCTAAACCCCCCCCCCCCCCCCCTTTGGGTTTTTTTTTTTTTTTTTTTATTATTATTAAAAAAAAAAAAAAAAAATTACCCACGGCTAACCTAAATAAGGTAACCTTACCCCCCCCCCCAACGAAAAAAAATGTCAAATTTTGAAATTTCGAGACAAAAAAAAAAAAAAAAGTGTCGGCTTACCCCCCCCCCCCCCCCCCCCACTGAGCGACTTTTCGGCCGGCGCGATTTTCAAATTTTCGGGAGCAAAATATTTAAAAATCCTGCGTACGCCCCTGGGGGTCTTATACATTAGATTACCGTCAGATGAGCATATTTTGATACCTTATTTGTGACACTGACAGGACAATAATTGGTGTGGGGTCCAGTGGGCGGAGCCCCCGGAAGCTCGGGGGTTTTGGGCAATAATTACGGTCAGATGAGCATATTTTGATACGTTATTTGTGACACTGGCAGGACACTGATTGGTTTGGGGTCCTGGGGGTGGAGCCCCTAGAAGCTCGGGGGTTTTATACATTAAATTACCGTCAGATGAGCATATTTTTAACCTTATTTGTGACACTGGCAGGACACAAATTGGTGTGGGGTCCTGGGGGTGGAGCCCCTAGAAGCTCAGGAATTTTAGGCATTAAATTAACGTCAGATGAGCATTTTTTGATACCTGAATTTTAAGACACGGACAGGTCATGAATTGATGTGGGGTCTTTGGGGCGCAGTCCCCGGAAGCTCAGGGGTTTTGAGCAATAAATTACGGTCAGATGAGCATATTTTGATACCTTATTTGAGACATTGACAGGTCACGAATTGGTGTTGGGTCCAGGGGACGGAGCCCCCGGAAGCTCAGGGCTTTTGGGCAATACATTACGGTCAGATGAGCATATTTTGATACCTTAATTATTTGTGACACTGGCAGGACACACATTGGTGTGGGGTCCTGGGGTGGAGACCCCAGAAATTCAGGGGTTTTATACTTTAAATTACCGTCAGATGAACATTCTTTTGTACCTTATTTGTGACACTGGCAGGACACAAATTGGTGTGGGGTCCAGGGGCAGGGCCTTCGGAGCTCAGGGGTTTTAGGCATTAAATTGCCGTCAGATGAGCATCCAGGTGCCCGCCTTAGGGCCCTAGGAGGAATCCAGGGGGCAAAGCCCCCGGATGTCCAGGGGTTTTATGCATTTAATCAAGGTCAGATCCCAGATGAGCAAATTTTAAGACACGGACAGGTCACGAAGTGGCGTGGGGTCTAGGGGGCGGAGTCCCTGGAAGCTCAGGGGTTTTGAGCAATAAAATACGGTCAGATGAGCATATTTTGATACCCTTTTTGTGACATTGACAGGTCACGAATTGGTGTTGGGTCCAGGCGGCGGAGCCCCCGGAAGCTCAGGGCTTTTGGGCAATACATTACGGTCAGATGAGCATATTTTGATACCTTAATTATTTGTGACACTGGCAAGACACAAATTGGTGTGGAGTCCTGGGGGTGGAGACCCCAGAAGCTCAGAGGTTTTAGGCATCAAATTACCGTCAGCTTAGCATCCAGCCATGCCCGCCTTAGGGCCCTGGGAGGAATCCAGAGGGCAGAGCCCCCGGAAGCTCAGGGGTTTTAGGCATTTAATCAAGGTCAGATGAGCAAAGTTTGACACCTTATTATTTTGTGGCAAAGGCAGGTCATTATTCTTTTTTTGCCATTTTCCATAAACGCATAAAAAAGTATAATTTACTCAAAATTGAGGAAAAATCTCGGAAAATAATGTCATTTTAGCAACATTTGTAAATCTCCGGTATCAAATTGGAAATAAACCACGTTTGAATAATATTGGGTGGGGGGGGGGGGGAGCCTCCCGATCTACGCCAAGGACCTTTTGCCCCCCCCCCCCCCCCCCCCGAGCTACAACTTATTGGCGGGAAAATTGCAACTGATATCCCCCTTCTTTTCTTTTCTTCTCCCTCTTTTATCCTTCCGTTTATCTCCTCTTTCCCTTCCTTCTCTCTTATGTTTTTGATGGGGGGGGGGGGAGGGGGGAAGGTAACAGCTGGGAGGCAAGGCCCTTTCGGCCCCCGATCTTCTTCTTTCCCACCTTTTCTTTTCTTCTTCCTCTTCTTTCTTTCCCTTTCTCTCCTCTTTCCCTTCTTTCCTTCCTCTCTCTCTCTCTCTTTTTTTTTGCGGGCTTGGGGGGGGGGAGGGGGGGGAGGGGGGGGGGGCAAGGTCCCCTCGGCCCCCCCCCCCTTGGATCCGCGCCTGCCGGGGAGGAGTTGAGTAAAAAGCAAAATGAAATTGATCTCCCTAACCACCCACCCCCCCCCCCCCCCCGCTTATTCGGTCGGCCGGCTTAGTCGCCGATTAATATCTTTTTTATCACGAGAGAAAGAGAAAAAAAGTGCTCACTACCCCCACGGCTATAAGTCGACACTAAATATTTTCTCATGTATTCGGCCCCCTCCCGCGCCGCCGGCCTGATAGATCATCAGGGCCGTCTAGAGTGGCCCGCTCTCTCCTTCCCAAAAGTACCATGAAATCAAAAAGTTGATCATCTTCCCCGCCACTGGGTCAACCCCCCCCCCCCCCCCCCTCCGCCCCCCCCCCCCCCCCCTCTATAATTGGCAAAAAGCTAGTTCGAAACCATTACTGAGGCGATGCGCTATAGTGCCCTTTGGTAAATAAGGCATTAATCCTCATTACCAGGTCCCTCGGACTCTCGGAGAGGACCTAAAGCCGTCGGCCGTCTGTTTATATTGCTTACTTACAAGCATTTATGCTTTCTAATTAGCAGTCAGGTAATAACCAACTCCAACACCACCACCAGTTCGTGTACAAATCGGAACTCTTAGCTAGCAGCCACGCCCATTCGGCGTTGGTGGTGTTGAGAGCGTGCACGCGTACAGTGGAAAGGCTGCTTAACCGAGCTAGTTCCAAAACATGTCGGAGATTTCATCGCATATATTCGCACTGGACTAGACTGCATGTAACTTTATGTTTATCATCTCGATTCTGGACTCGATTCAGCATATGTGGCTCTACCATTATTATGAGAACAGGACAGCCTCAGCACCTAGATGTGAGAGCTAGACAATTTTTTAAATTTCTGTTGGCGCTGGCTGTTGCCGATGTCCCTTTTTTTGTTGACAGATATATTTAGAATTTAACATGTACCGATATACGTTCTATTGTTCACTAGATGCATAGACTGTCGACACAAAGCTAGGTCGCAATTCGCATTATCATTGCGACCAAACCCATTCAGGCCCCACTCGGTTATTTTATCGATGTTTATTTGCAATATTAGTCGAATAGCACTATTTAAACCATCATGGAATTTTGTCCTTTGTGTATTGTCTGACGTAACAATTCTTAGAAGATTGATGAAATATTGCTTGTTAAATTACTTAATTCTTCAAATTAATTAGGCCAATAAATACCCCACTGCGTGCTGCCACTTGTTTATACTATACTTGCGCCCTCTATATAGCAAGCAATGCGCAATTGGTGCCCATGTTTTACAGTTGGTCGCCTATATTCCTCTTTTCTTATGTTAATTGAGAGCTGATTTGATGAGATAACCACCACCTGTCAGTGACTTTGCAGGGGGGTATAACCCCCCCCCCCCCCCCAGGCGCGCCAGAAGCAGTTTCATAGTTTGGGATTGGGGGGGGGGGGGGGGGGGGGGCAAATGTTTCAGGGGGCTCACCTTCCCGGGGCAGTGGCGTATAATGAGAAAAAACATTTGGAAGCCCCGGCTGGGGGTCAAGGGGCTGAGCCCCCGGAAGCTCAGGTTTTTTAGGCATTAAATCACGGTCAGATAAGCATATTAGTCCCTCGCATAACATCCTTCAAAATGTACAAGTAAATATTGTAGAAAAGTGAAGTGTGAAAAAAGTATATTTGTTTTCATACTATAGTTTTTCCAAGGAATATAATTTTGTAATACAACAAAACTTGTGAGGGGGTACTCACTTTCGTCACCTTCACCCCTCTCATTCACTATGCTCACTCACTCGGGCTTGGGGCAGTCCCCCCTCCCCCTCCCGATAAAATTTGAACGTGGTTTATTTCTAATTCGATACCAGTGACTAATTTACAAATGTTGCTGAAATGGCATGGTTTTCCCTGAGCTTCCGGGGGCTCTGTCCCCTGTACCCCACCAAGGGCCCTAAGGTGGGCCCCTGGTTGCTCAGCTGACAATAAATAAATGCCTAAAACAACTGAGCTTCGAGCTCCGCCCCTGGACCACACCAGCAGGCGCGGATCCAGGATTTTCCAATAGGGGGGGGGGGGGGGGGGGGCCGGAAATTCGAAATTCGCGCAGACCGTTATTTAAACTTACCAATACTGACAAGGTCATATTAGAAGCACTGTACTTAGTGTACTGGTACCCCGCCCCCCCCCCCCCCCACTCAGTGTTATTTAGGGTATGCATAATTTTATGCTCGTACCCTCTTTTTGAAAGCACCCCCTATCTGAGGACTGCCAACATTTCCGAACCCCCCTTTCGCGGGCTTTTCCTGCCTTGGAGACCCCCCTAAATCAGGAAAAATGCTCAATGTACCCCCCTAAATTCGGAATAATTTCTCGGGAGTCCAAAGAGATGAGAGAAAAAAAAAGAAAAACACCCCCTTTTTAAAGAAATCTCCGGGTGAAAAGTCAAATACACCCCTTTTTTTACAATTCTCGGGCCGGACTTTGTCGCACGAAAAGTACCCCTTTACCGGACATTTTGGCAACACGCATGCGGTCATTCCGACCTCTGAGTGGGGGGGGGGGGGGGGGGCCGGGACTGGTACCTACAAACGGGCACAATTATTTTGGAAAGGGGACATGCTCACGTCACATCTCTTGTCCGATATCAACATTCCCCATTTTCAAGTTATGCTCGCGCGCAATTTTTTTGACATTTCCATCAGTGGGGGCTGAAGCCTCTTGCCCCAATATCATTTCCTGGTTTAATAATTTGGCGAGCGAGCGAAACGAGTGAGCGGAAATTTGAGCTTATGTATGTTATGAAAGTGTTAATTGTCACCAAAATATACGAGATAAGATATAACAAATGCATATTGGTAATTTTTAAATTTTCGGGGAAAGAGAGGCTGCAACCCCATCCCGCATTAACTGCAGGTGTTTTGAAATCAAATCGGACTCCCCAAAAAAGTATTAACCAAAACGCACAAATCCAGTTTCAAAAATCCAAAAAATGTCAGCTTCAGAGGGGGGCACATCACCCCTCAGACTCCCTCTAAAAGTATTAACCGAATCGCACAAATCCAGTTTTAAAAAATTCAGCTTTAGAGCTAGAGAGGAAACCCCCCCCCCCCCCCCCACACACACACACACAGACAGACACCCCCTGTGCGCGCAAGGGCGAAATTAACGCTGGCGCTAATGCGTAAGCAGGGGCGGCGGAGCTATTTCCAAAGTGGAAAGCATGAACAAAAAAGGGCACCTACAAAGCGAAATCTCCAAGCGAAAATATACATTTGTTTAGACATTGGTATATACCCTTTCATTGTGATTCCATTATCAGGGACGATTTCAATATTTGTTTTTCTTTATATATTATACAAGATATTGCTTAAGCATCACACTTTCGGCTGGGTGTGATTGTCTGAATATTCATTTGCGAGCGAGCAAAGCGAGCGAGAAAAAAATGTAAGATCTGTGAGGTCGCAGAGTGAAAAATTACATCGTATAAAGAGGAAAAAAAAAAAATCATGATGGGGTTATAAGCATCACTGAAGACTGAAAAAACCTTTGTTTTAAAGTGACATATAATTATTGTATCATCTATAAATGCGAGCCCCCCCCCCCCCCTTGGCTACGTGCCTGATGATGAGAGGTTAAGGGGACACTTATCGAAAGGGATAAAGACACTTAATAGAAAAGAAAAGAAGCATTGTGTCAAGGTACAAAGAGTAATTATCAAAGGTCCAAACGGGGCACTTCTTACACCTGAAAGGAGGCACTCACCAGAAATGAGATAGGGCACTTATGAGTATGGGAAATGGGCATTTATCGACGGAAAAGGGGCATCCATCAGAAATTGATTTATCAGAGGTGAAAAGGGGCATTTATAAAAATAGTCAGGGCTGTTAGGGCTATATAGGGGTCGTTTGGTGCAGATTCTTCTAAAAGCACCAAATTTGGCCCAGAGGTAGCTTATACCATACTATTACGATTTCTGCCGGGCGCCAAGAAGGGCGCCCTCTGTGACCGCCATATTGGTCAAATCCAAAATGGCCGCCATCTGAGTTAAAGGTCAAGCGTAGTTTCAAAAGGAAAAGGGCTAGTATTATAACAATTTATATATTTCTGGGGTTTGGGGGGTCAGATAATCTGAATATAATGTTCTTTCATCAATTTTAGGTCTCCTTGGGGCTTTCATACTGGTCATATTGGTCAAATCCAAAATGGCCGCCATGTTTAGTTGCAAGTCAAGTGTAGTTATGGAAGGAAATGGGCTAGCATGTTAAAGTTTTATCTATTTATGGGGTTTTCGGGGTCAGAGAATCTGATTATGATGTTCTTTCATCGATTTGAGGTCTCCTCGGGGCTGCCATACTGGTCATATTGGTCAAATCCAAAATGGCCGCCATGTTTAGTTACAAGTCAAGTCTAGTTATGGAAGGAAATGGGCTAGTATGTTAAAAGTTTATCTATTTATAGGGTTTTCGGGGTCAGAGAATCTGATTATGATGTTCTTTCATCTATTTGAGGTGTCCTTGCTGCTGCTATACTGGTCATAGTGGTCAAATCCAAAATGGCCGCCATCTGATAGTTACAGGTCAAGTGTAGCTACGAAAGGAATTGGGCTAGTTTGATTAAAGTTTATATATTTATGGGTTTTCGGGGTCAGAGAAACTGATTATCATGTTCTTTCATCGATTTGAGATCTCCTTGGGGCTGTCATACTGGTCATATTGGTCAAAACCAAAATGGCCGCCATCTGATAGTTATATAGGTCAATAGTAGTTCCAAAAGGAAAAAGGCTAGAATGATAACATTTTATGTATTTGTGGGGTTTTCGGGGTCAGAGAATCTGACTATAATGTTTTTTTTATCAATTTTATGTCACCAATCCTGTCCTACATGATAGGCTACAATGAAGTCCATTTTCTGGTTAAAGAAGATGAGGGAAGATGCGCCATTTCACACTTGAGTCGGTATAAATCTTGGCCTGCGCCCATACTTTTCATCACTATGTTCTACTAGTCATTGCTGTCAATGTTGTTGCTACATCCGCCCTCGCATTTGCAGAGCATCGTTTCACTGGTGACCCCGACGTGATCTAAACCCGACCAACCTACTGAGTCGCAGACATCCTTCATCAAAACTGTTTCAATTTTTGTCTCCCTTTTCTTCATATTTCTACTCACGTCTTATCTTTGAACTGTCATCATGCCTACTGACGATCACACCCATTCGTCAACTTCTGAAACTTCTGCTTGCCCTTCATCTGTCTCCAATGTTCAAATCAAACTTCCTCCTTTCTGGCACAATGATCCTACTATATGGCTTGCCCAAGTCCAGGCACAATTCATAACCCGAGGCATCACCCAACAGAAAACAAAGTTTGTCTACGTCGTCGCCTTCTTGCAGCCGGAATATGCCCAGGAAATTTGGGACTTACTGATATCTCTTCCTCAAGAACAGCCCTACGTTAAACTGAAAGCCGAATCGATACAGAGGAACTCCACCTCTAAGCAAAAACGCCTTCATCGGGTGCTGATTTATGATAACTTTGAGAGATCACAAACCCTCCCAGTTACTTCGCAAGTTAAAAAAGTGCTGGGGTGAACAAGTTGGAGGAGAACATTCTGAAACAGCTATTTCTCCAGAGGCTGCTCACAAAATTATGTTCAGCTCATTTTAGCATCAACTGGGGACTCGATGAAGATCAAGAACCTCGCTGATTTAGCCCCCCCAAAAAATCGTTGTGACAAATTCCCCATCTAACTTTCATCCTATTGGTCTTCTTTCTCGTCTTCTTCTTCTTCTTCTTCTTCTTCACACCCTACTCCTTTCCTGAAAATGCAGCAAATGAAAGCGCAAATATCACATCAGAAGCAAGACCGTCAAGCGCGAAGCCCCAGCTCACAAGGGGATTGCTATTATCACTTTCGTTTTGTTAGCGAGCCAAGAAATGTACTCCTCCCTGTACTTTCAAATCAACCTCTTCAAACCAGGGATACGACCCAGCCAGCGACTAGAAGCGACAAGTTCGACTGCATGGCACCAGCCCAAAAAATTGCCTTTTCTACATTACGGATAGGAAACAGGGATTAGATTTCTCGTAGACCATTGAACTGAGGTTAGCGTTCTTCCTCCATCCATGGACCTACTAGGTCCATCTGCTCCATCCAAATCCGAGAAACATTATGCACCCTTTTTCGAAATTCCCCTGCAAGAAGTTAATCGCTCAAGTATCACTACTTACGGAGACCTAAGCCCGACTCTCGATGTCGGCCTACGTCGAGCTTCCAGGTGGATTTTCATTATTGCCGACATATCCAATCCTATATTCGGGGCAGACTTTCTCCCTCACTTTGGTTTTCTGGTAGATGTGCGCAATCTCAAGCTCATCGATTCTACTACTAATCTATCTGTAAGAGGCATCCTTTCTTCTTCTCCTTCTATCAGCCCCATGTTTGTCAAGGCAGACAGTTAAGCTGCTTCCAAATCTCTTCTTGACCAATGTCCAGACCTCACACGCCCAGTCTACAAGGGGGCAAAAATGCTAGAATTAGGCATCGTCCGACCTTTTGGCAGCAGTTCGGCATCCCAACTTGGTGCCCAAGAAAAACCCCGGAGACTGGAGACCAAGCGATGACTACCATGGACTAAATAGGAATACAGTGCCCGATAAATGTCCTATTCCCCATCTTCAAGATTTCACCTCAGCTCTAGCAGGCGATAGAGTTTTCTCCAAACTCGATTTCATCAGAGCGTACCACCAAATTCCAGTCGATCCAGTAGACGTACACAAAACAGCCATCACCACACCCTTTGGGTTACTTGAATTTGTGCGCATGCCTTTTGGGCTATGAAATGCCGCACATATATACTTTTCAACAGTTTTTTGATGATCGAGGTAACCCATGGTCTACAAGTTGTGTACGCCTACATCGACGACCTCCTCGTCGCGAGTAAGACAGGACATAAGAGGAACATATTCAACACCTCCAACTAGCTACTGTTCTTACGACTCTTGAAATACGTTGTATTCATTAACCCACTCAAGTGTGAATTTGGCGCATCTTCCCCCATTTTCCAAAACCAGAAAATGGAATGCATTGTAGCCTGTCATGTAGGACAGGATTGGTAACATAAAATCGATAAAAGAACATCATAATCAGATTCTCTGACCCCGAAAACCCCACAAATACATAAAATGTTATCATACTAGCCCATTTCCTTCCATAACTACACTTGACCTGTAACTCAGATGGCGGCCATTTTGGATTTGACCAATATGACCAGTATGAAAGCCCCAAGGAGACCTCAAATCGATGAAATAACATCATAATCATATTCTCTGACCCCCCAAACCCCATAAATATATACATTTTTATCATATTAGTCCTTTTTCTTTTGGATCAACGCTTGACCTTTAACTCAGATGGCGGCCATTTTGGATTTGACCAATATGGCGGCCACAGAGGGCGCCCTTCTAGGCGCCCGGCAGAAATCGTAATAGTATGCTACCTCTGGGCCAAATTTGGTGCTTTTAGAAGAATCTGCACCAAAATATCCCTAACAGCCCCGACTAAAAGGGGATAGGTCCCTTATTAGAAAGGAAAAGGGGCACGATTCAAAATAAAAGGGCAGTTAGCAAAGGTGAAAATGGGCACCCATCATAGATGAAAAGAGTACTTATCAGGAGGGGAAGGGGTACTTTTCAAAGTAAAACGAGCATCTGATTTGAATAGGGGCAATTATCGGAGGTGAAGAGCGCACTGAAGTGAAAAGAATTAACTTCTCATATATGAAAATGGTCATTTACCAGAGATGAAAAGGGAGACTTTTTATTTATGAAGGGCCTCATTTTTCTAAATAGCCCTTATCAGATAGGAAAGGGGGCACATGTGTTGATGAAATGTGCGCTTATCCGAGTTAAAAAGGGGGAGGGGCACTTTGGGGGGTACTTTAAAAAGTGGGGCGAACTTTGCCCCCTACCCCTGCCACCCGCCCCATCATCTGACCTTTTATTATTTACACAAAGGTAAAAGTGTATAGCAAGAATCCCTATTCAGTGAAGGATTCATCCTTTTTATGCAGATGCTTCTTCTAGCATTCTTGACCAGAAGTGCGTTTCAAACTCAATGATGTGGGCATCATCCCATTGAATGTTGTGTCCAGTGTTATGGGTTTGTTTTGCTACTTGCTGCCTAATCTGAGGGCTCTGTTGTGCTCTTTAAAAAGAGGACACAATGGGGGCAGCGCAATTTAAATATCAAGGGATGTATTAGAGTTTATTTCTAAAATGAAATGAAAGGGCTATTTGACTTTCAAGAGCGATAAAAACTCTAATCCATCCCCTGAAATTTAAATTGCACTGCCCCCATTCAGTGTGCTATTTTCAAAGAGCACAACAAGGCTTCAGATTGAAGATTCCATCTCATAAAATTGTCTATAAGAGAGAAAGAGAGCCTTATTTCTTAAATGAAAGGGCTATTTGACTTTCAAGAGCGATAAAAACTCTAATCCATCCCTTGAAATTTAAATTGCACTGCTCCCATTCAGTGTGCCATTTTCAAAGAGCACAAAAAGGCTTCAGATTGAAGATTCCATCTCATAAAATTGTCACTCTATAAGAGAGAAAGAGAGTTTTATTTCGAGAGAAAAAATGAAATGAAAGGGCTATTTGACAAGAGCCCTTTCATTTCATTTTAGAAATAACCTCTCTTCCTCTCTTATAGACAATGTTCTCTCTTGAAAGTCAAATAGCCCTTTCATTTCATTTTAGAAATAATCTCTTTTTTTCTCCTAAAGACAATTTCTTTCTTGAAAAGGCTCTGCCAGGCCCCTCAAGCTCTGCCATGTTGTATGGATCCATTAGAAAGCAAAATAAGCCCACTCAATAATTAATATATATTAAAACGTCATAGGGATTCATCGAAATAAGAAATCTACGTAAGAGGCATTTGAAAGTTTTAAGAAAATTCCTTCAAATTCCAGGATATTGGGTGTTATTTTTCAGGAAACTCTATTTAAACGAGTAGAAGCACTGGCGGTTCTGTTTTTTTTAAATGTAACAATTCTCCTTGGATCAGATATAGACCAAAAAACAAGCCTCATTATCTTCAGTATACAAGTGTAATTTCGGACCTTACAGCTTTCATAGAAATCGCTTCTGGACCGTCAAAGAAAAAGTTTGAGAACCCCTGGTCTACGCATTATACACATCAGGACCAACTTGACAACTTGACAAAAAATTGAGGGGGGGGGGGATCCCCCCCCCCCTGTGTACGCGCGTGCATGTGCATCCCTTCCTCCTTATTCCCTTATCCATCGTTACCGTCACTACCATTTGAGTAGGGCCGGCCCCCTCTTCAATAACAGCTCCCAAGCCATCAAGAATGACCCCATAATTTATAGATTACCATTCTGCCGTTCTTTGGAGGGGCCGGGCGCGGCCTTTTCAGAAGTGTTTCTACACTAACCTTTTCATGCACTACTGCTTAACATAAACAAGCATGCTAAGATTTTTTTGAAAAGAAGCATAATTCCGACTCAGTTTCGCATAACCTAAAAATAAGAATACGGCCAGTCACCCCTCCCCCCCCCCTCCCCTCAATGCATCCGCCTTCACGCACCCCCATACCCTCCCTTCCCCTTGTCTTTCCCTTATTCGTCGTTACTGTCACTAATTTTTAGTGCCATTTCGTTGTCTTTCTTTCTCCCCGGCTCCTCTCTTCTTTTTCTTTCCTCTTTTTTGAACTCTCTCTCTTTTCTTTCTTTTTTCTTCTCTTTTCTTTATCTTCTCCTTTTTTCCCCCTTTTTTTTCTTTCTTTTTTTCTTCCTCTTTTTTCCTTCTCAATTTGTTTGCGCCGCCAATAGGGGGGGCCGCGGCCGTTTCGGCCCACCCCTGGATCCGCCACTGGTACTGCACACCAGGGCCCTAAGCGGGCCACTGGATGCTCATCTGACCATATTCAAAAGCCGAAAACCCTGAGCTTCCAGGGGCTTCGCCCCTGGATGCTCTCCTGATAGTAATTTAATGCCTAAAACCGCTGAGCTTCTGGGGGCCCTGCACCCTGGACCCCACTCCGATTAGTGACCTGCATGCAAGTGTCACAAATAAGGTATCAAAATATGCTCATCTGACCCTTATTAAATGCCTTAAACTCTGAGTTTCATGGGGCTCCGCCCCTTGACCCCCGCCGGGGCTTTGCCCCTGGACCCCACGTCAATTTACACCTCACTTGCTTTGCTCTATCTGATCGCAAATACTGTAGCCCCCCCCCCCCCCCACCCCCACTCCCACTTTGAAAAACGTTCCATGTAACATGTAAGACCGGTGATGATGCAGACTTTTTTCTTCCCCCCCCCCCAAAAAAAGAAGTTTTTGCTTATTACGTCACTCCTCCCTATTCCCTCGCATTTCATCATCTCCGGTCATGAAAAGAAATCGCCCGCCCCTGAAAAAAAAACGTCCATTGAATGGAATTTTATATGTGATTTAATTCAGGTTTTTATTATTGTTGAAAATATAAACGATTACTTTACTGCTTTTTTCTCCTCTTTTTTTGGAAAGGGGGGGGGGGGACGATTGGGGGGGGAATGCATTTTGCCCCCCCCCACTTCCTGCGCCTATGCTCCCCCCCCCCCCTAGCTGAATAAACAAGTGGGTTTAGTGCTGACAGGCTTAAAAACTTTAATGCGGTAAAATGCAGTGATGTTGCAGAGCCTGGGTATGCAGTTTTTACTTCTGTTTAAACTCTAGCTGTTGTGCATCCATGGACAAATGAACCTGAAGAAAAATTAGACGGATTCAGATCCCATGTTTTTGTGCTAGCAAATCTCAAGTTGTCAAATACATGTATTACTGATCCCCCTCCTAAATCAGAAAATAAAATATTCTAAATTGCCTCACTATTATTATTCCATAAAATTATGACACTCTCTCCTTCCCAAAGTACCATGAAATCAAAAAGTTGATCATCTTCCCCGCCACTGGGTCAACCCCCCCCCCCCCCCCCCCCTCTAATTAATTGGCAAAAAGCTAGTTCGAAACCATTAAGGCGATGCGCTAATAGTGCCCTTTGGTAAATAAGGCATTAATCCTCATTACCAGGTCCCTCGGACTCTCGGAGAGGACCTATAAAGCCGTTGGCCGTCTGTTTATATTGCTTACTTACAAGCATTTATGCTTTCTAATAAGCAGTCAGGTAATAACCAACTCCAACACCACCACCAGTTCGTGTACAAATCGGAACCGTCTTAGCTAGCAGCCACGCCCATTCGGCGTTGGTGTTGAGAGCGTGCGCGCGTACAGTGGAAAGGCTGCTTAACCGAGCTAGCTCGAAAACATGTCGGAGATTTCATCGCATATATTCGCACTGGACTAGACTGCATGTAACTTTATGTTTATCATCTCGATTCAGCATATATGGCTCTATCAATATTATGTGAACAGGACAGCCTCAGGACCTAGATGTGAGAGGACAATTTTTTAAATTTCTGTTGGCTGTTGCCGATGTCGCTTTTTTTGTTGACAGCTGCTATTTAGAATTTAACATGTACCGATATACGTTCTATTGTTCACTAGATGCATAGACTGTCGACACAAAGCTAGGTCGCATTATCATTGCGACCAAACCCATTCAGGCCCCACTCGGTTATTTTATCGATGTTTATTTGCAATATTAGTCGAATAGCACTAACCATCATGGATATTTGTCCTTTCTGTATTTTCTGACGTAACAATTCTTGGCTTAGAAGATTTATGACATATTGCATGTTAAATTACTTCTTCAAATTACTGGTTTACTGAGGCCAATAAATACCTGACTGCGTGCTGCCACTATTACTATAGTTGTACTATACTTGCGCCCTCTATATAGCAAGCAATGCGTAATTGGTGCCCATGTTGTAGAGTTGGTCCTCTTTTCTTATGTTAATTGAGAGCTGATTTGATGAGATAACCACCTGTCAGTGACCTTGCAGGAAGGTTTAAACCCCCCCCCCCCCCCCCCCCCCCCAGGCGCGCCGGAAGCAGTTTGGGATTGGGCAAATGTTTCAGGGGACTCACCTTCCCGGGGCAGTGGCGTAATGAGGAAAAACGTTTGGAAGCCCCGGCTGGGGGTCAAGGGGCTGAGCCCCCGGAAGCTCAGGGTTTTTAGGCATTAAATCATGATCAGATAAGCATATTTACATACCTTATTTGTGACACTGTTAGGTCACTAATTGGCGCAGAGTCCAGGGGGCAGAGCCCCTGGGAAGCTCAGGGTTTTTAGGTATTTAATTACGATTTACGGTCAGATAAGTATCAAGGGGCCCGCTTTAGGGCTCTTGGTGGGGTTCCAGGGGGCAGAACTCCCGGAAGCTCTGTTCAGCATATTTTGATACCTCATTTGTGACATTGGCAGGTCACTTATTTTTTTTCTCTGTAACATACTTTTTCAAAAGTGAGGGGGGGGGGGGGCTCAAGCTCCCAAGCCCAGCCCTTTCTGCAGGCCTTGACATGAAGGCTTCTAAATAAGCATACTTTTCGCCCGACTGTAAATTTGGGAATTTCTAATCCCAACAAACGCATAAAAAGGTATGACTTACAAACAAAATTGAGAAAAAATAACGGAAAATCATGTCATTTCAGCAACATTTGTAAATCACTGGTATCGAATAAGAAATACCCCCCCCCCCCCCATCAGTACGCCAGCGTTCAGGGGCTCATGTCTTCTCACCCCTATAACAAAAAACACACGCTTTCACATCCTCTCACAATATATTTCCACGAGATGCGCGTATCGCTATTATAAAAACCAGGGCCGGCGATCTCTGGGGGGACGGGGGGGGGGGGGGGGGGGGGGGGAAGGGGACACGTCCCCCCCTCGATTTTTGTAGGGGGGATCGTCCCCCCCAGAAAATTTGAAAAAGTGCAAAAATAATGTACAGCAAATACTGACTAAAGACTGCAACACACTATTAGGCTTTGGAGGGCCCAAGAGTGCAGCGTTTAGACAAATACAAATGCAAAAATCTCCTGGCTCGGGAGCTATGCTCCCTCGCATAACATCCTTCCAAAAGGTACAAGTAAATATTGTAGAAAAGTGAAGTGTGAAAAAAGTACATTGTTTGTTTTCATACTATAGTTTTTCTGAGGAATATAATTTTGTAATACAACAAAACTTGTGAGGGGGTACTCACTTTCGTCACCTTCACCCCTCTCATTCACTATGCTCACTCACTAGGGCTTGGGGCAGTTCCCCCTCCCCCTCCTGCATGCAAGTGTCACAAATAAGGTATCTAAATATGCTCATCTAACCCTTATTAAATGCCTAAAACTCTGAGCTTCATGGGGCTCAGCCCCTGGACCCCACGCCAATTTACACCTCACTTGCTTTGCTCTATCTGATCGCAAATACTGTAGCCCCCCCCCCCCCCCACTCCCACTTTGAAAAACGTTCCGGGGGCCTGCATGTAACATGTAAGAGCAGTGATGATGCAGATTTTTTTCTCCCCCCCCCCCCCCGAAAAAAAAAATGTTTTTGCTTATTACGTCACTCCTCCCTCGTTCCTCGCATTTCGTCCCCCCCGGTCATGAAAAGAAATCGCCGCCCCTGATAAAAACCTCCATTGATAAATATAGGTGGCATTCTTTGAATGGAATTTTATATGTGATTTAATTCAGGTTTTTATTATTGTTATGTTCTTTTGGGTTGAAAATATAAACCATTACTTTACTGCTTTTTTCTCTCTTTTTTTGGAAGGGGGGGGGGGGAGGGACTTTTTTTTTTGGGGGGGGGGGAAACATGCATTTTGCCCCCCCCCCCCACTTCCTGCGCCTATGCCCCCCCCCCCCCCCCCCCCCTAGCTGAACAAACCAGTGGATTTAGTGCTGACAGGCTTTAAAAACTTTAATGTGGTAAAATGCAGTGATGTTGCAGAGGTATGCAGTTTTTACTTCTGTTTAAACTCTAGCTGTTGTGCATCCATGGACAAATGAACCTGAAGAAAAATTAGACGGATTCAGATCCCATGTTTTTGTGCTGGCAAATCTCAAGTTGTCAAATACATGTATTACTGGTCCCCCTCCTAAATTAGAAAATAAAATATTCTAAATTGGCCTCACTATTATTATTCCATAAAATTATGACACTCTTTACTTAGCTCTCTATTTCCTTCTATCTATGGCAGGGAACCTTCAACCTATGATATAGCTGACTCTGAGATGTGCGAGTCAGCAACCATGGAATCTGGATGTAGCAGTGAGGAAACCTTGTCGGTACTGAGATCGTGTGACTTGACAACTGCGATTTCACGGGGGACGGTGAGTGAAGAGATGCTAGAGCGATGTGCTCAAGAGGGTCGTATTGATGTCCGAAACAAGGAAGGACAAACACCTCTGATGCTCGCATGTATGACACGTCTTGAGGATGTTGTCAAGTTCTTGTTAGCAAATGGTGCCAACCCCAATTCCAATAGTTTAATGAAGGGTAATACCCCTTTGCATTTTGCATGCATGATAGAAGAAGAAGAAACAGAAGAGGAGTACATGTACTTATCTAGAAGATTGCCTGTGCACACAAATCCCACCACCGTATCTATTGTGAAGCTTCTTCTGAAGTATGGAGCATCTGTTCAGAAGAACCTAGATGGATGGACTCCAGCATGTGTAGCTGCATGTTACAGGTTGGAGGACATTGTTGACTTCTTCTTGTTGATTGATGATGGTAGTCCTTTGGAGGACAAGCTCACAGTTTCTCTATTACGTGTAGTTTCACATGCTACTCTTAAAAGATCTGCTCTCAAAGATGCATTTCACTCTTTCTGCAGAGCCATAGAGTTACAACAAGATGCAGGAGTTATCACAGGCCAAGCTGGAACTTCTGAACTTGCATTATGTTTCTCGAAGCTCTCTTTGACAGAATGTCACACATTGGAGGAAATCAAGTCTGTTGAATTGTCTGAAAATGCTTTAAAGGCCCATGCATTCTTGGTTGGTGAGAGACTATTTCCCTTAAGTCTCAAGAAGAGATACCTCTACCCGTCCCTTGCAGAATTTGCAGGTTGTTTAATGTTCTATGAAGACATGGTAGAAGGAGGCTTTCAAATATTGTCCTATACCCTTGGTTTGGAAAGAAGTGGAGAATTGCAGCTAGGAACAGTACTAGGTCACATAGCCATGAATTATGAATCCCACTGTGTGTATGATGACAAAAAAGCACGACAACCTCTTGTTCGTCAACGTGCACGAGATCTGCTGTGTGCCTATGATTCAGTAGTTAGTAATGTAAGTGTACATATTGATAGTATGTCGGGGATGTGTCATTCGCTTATAGATAGCTTTGGTGACATACTATTTGCTGAAGTTTTTTCTGGCTTTGGTTTTGATGACTTGAAATCCACCTTGGAAGATGTAGAGAAGTTACTGAGGATCATTCAAGGTAGGGCGTTTAGGGAAAGGCAAGATGAGTATCTCAAGATGCATTCTGTAGCACACAAAATCATGAATCTTCTGCTGGACCTCTTAGACAACGATAGAGATTCAATAGATAGAAGCCACCTTCTGAAGGTAAAATTTGTGGTGCTCAGGGTTCTACTCTGGGACAATGCTTCTTACCAGGATGAGCCCTGCATTGATGATCCTAACCAGTATGAGTCCGGTGGCAACACGCTGCTGCACCTCGTTGGGGACTTAACATTATCAGTAGAATATATGGAATGTATTCAGGATCTTGCACAGGATCTTGCCCTGGTCCTTGTACGTCACGGATGTCCACTAGATCCAGTGAATGCAGTAGGCTGTACCGCCACAGAACTTTTGGGGCAGTATGGTAGACTTGAGGACCAGAATATCCATCTCATTCAGACATTGACAAGTCAACCAACCACAGTATTACGTCTGGAGGAAGCAGCTGCCAGAGTAGTCCTCCGACACAAGATCAACTACCAAGACGTCCTTCCTCTGACGCTGCGTGAGCTGGTGGATGGTGGAACTGCGGAATTAGAGTTAGAATTATTAAAATTATTACAAACAAATGAAGACGGCAGTGAAGACAATGAGTAATTTATACTTACAATTAAGTCATTAAAGGTTTTTTGCAAGGATGCACTAAAGGCAAAAGGAGACAGAAACCAAGATTGACTGATGGAATTAGAAAGTTAACACTCTGGAGAACCATCATTAACCGGCATGGTCACGAAAGGTCTTGTAATATAGATTTCATGTCACAAGAAATTAAAGGGGTAAATTTGACAGATTTTGTTAGTTACTCTCAGATCAAGTTCTGCATTTTGAACCATTTGTGCCACTATGCAAACTCCTTTACGTTTAGATACTTTATGTTTTTATGTGCCTTCTATTACACATTGGTTGCTGTTTACTTTGCTTCCTGTTAAGCCATTGCTACAACTTGCTCAGTCATTGACTCAGGGTTCAATGAAAATTTTGTGTAACAATTGTCATAATGACACCATAATCGGATGTACAGTCCTGTGTAGATGCGGTTCTAGAAGAATGTATTTCAACTTGTTTTCTTTTTTTTTTTTTGGGGGGGGGGGTGTCCTTCTGGGCCTTGAGGCACGTGCAGATCCAGGATTTTGTAAAATAGAGAGCAAAAAGAGGTCACATATTTACCACAAAATCCTGTAACAAAGATCGGGGGGGGGGGGCAAAATCTGCAATCTTGGCATGATGATATGTAAAATGATATACAGAAGCAACTTTGACATGTTGCAAACCTTCAAACTTGCTCCTGACCTCGATTAAAAAAAAAATATGCGAAATTGTATCAACGATTTCACTGCGTGTGTTAAAGATTTCACTACGCGCGCCATAGTGTGCGAAAGCATGAGCGCTGCTCATCCTTGTTCGCTATTATTTTTGCACTGCGTTGCACATGTGCAGAATCCATATGGCAAGCAAGGATTAGGCTTCATCATCGGGTTCTGACAATGAAAACAACATTGTAATTTTCCTTTAAACGGTAATTCAAATAACTATTTTTTGGAATTATATGATTTAATTGTGTAGTTTGGATATAATATACATGTAATGTGATTCTCAGCATTATAATGGATAAACTAGCTTATGATACATTTGTGTATAATTAGACCTTCAAAAAACTGACTGGAATACGCTAAAGTTGAAAAAGAAGTTGTTTTATTTAATATCTGCTGCTAATCCTGCTATACTTAGTTTTTCATGAACATATGAACTTTCATTTTTAAGTAGTTCTGATTACATAAATGTATCAGAGCACTTTAAAAACCATTTGAAGTCCTGTGTCATTATGATGTCATGCTAGTTTATTATCGGCAGCAGAATTCTACAAGACTGGATATACCATGCAAACATTGTCTCAGCCATGCTCTCGTACTTCTACTCTACAAACAAGTGAAGCATTTCGGAACTTACTCATTTGAATATAACATGCTTATCATTCAAATGACTAAAGATAATGTAAGAAGTTGTTGTTTCAAAGAACTCAATATTTGTTTGTAAACTGTGTATCATCGCAGCATTTTATAACCATCATACTTCGATGGTAGGTTTGATATTTCTGAAATTAAAGTATATTGAAATGGAGATTTTGTTTAAATCATGATCAATCAATCATAATCAATCAATCATAATCAATCAATCATAAAACAAGCTTATTTTGTTTTTCTCTGCTATATACATAGAATGCTCAGTTTTATCATGTAAAGAATTTTCATATTCATATTGGAGTCATAAATGATTAAAGAAATGCAATGTACCTGTTTACATTTGATAGATTATCATGAAGTACATGTATATTATTACAGTTCAAAGAAAGTTGAACAAATCAAAATCATGTGTAACATTGTTTATTTCATTCTTCAATGTCATTTAGGAAGAAATCCCCAGATTGCAATGGTGAAATGTATGTCTGTGGCTTAGATGAATGATGAAAACCTATGTATGTTTTTGTATTTAGATCATATGAGCAGGGACTTGTTAGGATTGTTGGTTAACAGTGGCGTAGCTTGGGTCCAGCTGTTGATGGGAACTGGTCTTACAATCATAAACTGTTGGATCGAGAACAAGGCCATGAAGTGAGGGGAGGGTGTCATATTAAAGGCAACATAGAATGCACATATTATGTGCATTCTATGTTGCCTTTCCCTCTTCTGTTTTCTATCTTTTATTAACTTTCACTCTTGATTTATTCTCACGTTTTTGCTTTTCAATGTGGAATAACCGGAAAGGGAGGGGTATTTGCATGAGCCTTTCCACTTTTGCTGGTATGGCTACGCCACGGTTGATTGATTATTGAACTGAAGTTACATATGTATTGGAATGTATGTATTTTGTGTACGGTTGTTACGGTTTCTGTGAATAAATGAGCTAATCCATGCTGATGACACTGTTTTATTTTCTGAATCAGAGAAAGATCTCCAGAGACTCCTGAATGTAGTTGTAAAAGAAAGTGAGAGAATGGGACTATATAGAGATCAACTATACCAAGACAAAGTGCCTGGTGGTATCCAAGAAGAGCAGTCCAAAATGTAACTTGAAACTGAAAGAACAGATTATTAAACAAGTCTCCTCATTTAACTATCTCGGCAGCATGATTACCGAGGATGCCAGATGTGAGACAGAGATCAAGAGAAGGATAGCTCTCGCTAAATCCGCATTTTCAAAGTTAGGCAAAATTCTGACAAATCGAACAATGAGTATGAGGACCAGAATAAGAGTATTGAATTGTGGAACGGCATGATCGCCAAAGTCAAACGATATGGCACTTAATTAGAGAGAGAGAGAGAAT
This sequence comes from Strongylocentrotus droebachiensis, assembly GCA_035222895.1. Lineage (NCBI taxonomy): Eukaryota > Metazoa > Echinodermata > Echinoidea > Camarodonta > Strongylocentrotidae > Strongylocentrotus > Strongylocentrotus droebachiensis. Next base: position 36,426 of record JAVYIG010011456.1, read on the forward strand.
CCATAGTGTGAATGTTGCAGGATGATTTGGAAGATGAAGTTGTCATCGTTGTAACCAGAGGCATGGGAATGCGGGGGAATAGGGGATATATTCCTCTTCCCTCATGTTAAGCAAATATTAAAAATATCAGAGGGACAACAACAAAAACATAAAGAAAAGAAAAAAGATAATAGGACCAACTCCCACATGGAACATTTTTTGGCCTTGTTAATTTGCATTTCATTCCCAAGTAAGATCGATGCCCCTGCCTTATACATGAGAGCTCGGTTGCAGGAAATATGCAATGCATCTGGTTGCGATGTACATATTGAACTGAATTGCTGAGGGTAAATAAGACAAAATGCTGCTGCTGGTTGACACTATTTTAAGTTTTATTTGTATGCAAATAACCGGATCATAAGAGAACATGCCAATAAAATGACAATGTTGGAACATAAATAACAACAACAACCTATGGGATCTGTTGCAAACAAAAAATTCTACTATCTTTTAATTTTTTTCTTCTCCATCTCGGGAATATTTTTTAAAAACACTGCCAAAAGTCACCGACGCAAATGGCGGCAACTCTTAGCCTGTACCCTCTGCAGCACCCATACCCAGCAAGTCTGAAAAAAGTATACTCAACTTTACTAATAAAGAAGCGGGACTAGAGAAGGCAGTGGCGGATCCCCCCCCCCCCCCTTGAGAAAAAAATCATGTAAAAACACGTGATTTTTACCTTTTTGGGGGATTGGGTCCCCCCCCCTGGCGCTCAAAGGGGGGGGGGGGGTGCACATTTTTAAATTTTCGAGGACCAAAAAAAAATGTGCTCACTACCCCCCCCCCCCCCCCCCCGCCCCACTGAGCGACTTTTTTTGGGAGCAAAAATTTGAAAAAAAGTTGGGCCCCCTCCCCTAAGAAATCCGAAATCCTGGATCCGCGCCTGAGAGAAGGAGAATGGCCATTTATTGTACCTTTCAGGAAATTCTTTTTTCACTGGTTTTACAGTCATTGTACATATATAATACAAAAAATAGAAAATATATTAATAGATTAATATCTTTTTTATCACGAGAGAAAAAAGAAAAAAAAGTGCTCACTATACCCCACGGCTAAGTCGACGCTAAATATTTTCTCATGTATTCGGCCCCCTCCCTCGCCGCCGGCCTGATGGTATAGCAGATCATCAGGGCCGTGTAGAGTACGTGTACTGAGGTCTTAAAGTGTAACATGGTCTTAAAGTGTAACACGACTCCCTAGCTCCTGAAAAATAGTCCCTGCGTGCATGCGTACGTGGAGCTCGCAGACGCACTTTTATGAAACCAAGCTAGCTAGCATCACACAGCTGCATTACTATCCTGGCTAGTGTATTAAAAGCTGTTCCATTGATTCTCAACATTTTAAACACCACTGTACAAATTCAACTAATTTCACTCAAAATCAGTACTTTAGTGATAATTGATGACACCTAAATAGCAGTAAAATATAGTATTTTCAACTTGCCGATGTTAAAAAGAATAATTTAAAAAATTAAATTGTAAGTCTACTGCCAAACTTGCCGGTCAACCACATCGGCATTATTGTGTGGATTTGTGTGTGAAGAGTGTATTGACTATTCATGTGTGCAAATGCTGCCTATTAACACGTAGTACAGCGCTAGAGGTCATTACGGATTAGCATTGACTCTCTACGCTTCGCCTGATCGAGTGGCTGCAGTTCAACGTACAGTATCAACGATTTCAACAGATTCGACATTTTGAAGGTAGAGACTGATAGTAGGCCTAAAGGGAGATATCAAGTAGACCCTACCATAAATCAACTTCGCTTACTAGTACTACCGGTAGTACTAGACCTATTGCTAGTAGTAGTAGTATTGCTAGTATTGGTGCATGAGTGTCGCCGGTGTCGAGAGCGGCAACGATGGTGAAGAACAGCCAGCGCCACGGGGAGAACGGTACGGTGACCAAACGACCGGCTGCGGAGGTGACAGGGGTGCCAGTGACAGTGCCTGTGAGACAGAACCTGGCTGAAATTGTGAGTAGGCCTAGGCCTAGATCTATAGGCTATAGGTCTACAGCTACAGAACAGATCTTTGATCTTCTTACTGAGTGTAGATTGTAACTTGTAAGTGGAAATTTAAAAGAAGAAGGGCTGCTTATAACATTAAAAAATAAGGAGTGCGGTATCGTGGCAACCAGCTGAGCTGAGCTTAAATAAAACTAAAACTAAAAGCCGTCTGCATTAACTAGTACTAGACCCCCTACTGCTTTCAAAGTGGCTTCTATCAGATACCGATGAAAATACCGATTGAATTTCCTTATGTAAACAAAGGTGAAACCGCTGTTTTCCCCCTGTCGCTTTCATACTGCCGGTGAAATTCACTCGCTTTGGCGAGCCCATGCCGGAAGTGAAGAATTATTACGTAATTATTAAGCCCGCGCCCCATCTAGCTGGCATGCAGCATGTTCAACAAAAAGTCAACAAACACAGCTGGTTATGATAAAGCGCGGGTAACTGCGACATTAGACCATTTTAATCTGTGTTTTCATCAGCTATTTAATCAGCTTTTTCTCCTCTGTAGCATTCATAGGTCTACTGGCCGTTTCATCGGATGCGTCCGGATGCATCCGATGAAACTCAGGCCAGTTAGAAAGGGGTATAGTTTGCCCTTTTTTGGCCTGGGGGGATTAGATTTAGACGAATCTGGGCAAACTCGGCTCAAAGACAACTCGGCCCAGCTGCAAAAAAACAGTCAGTTTTTTCCATTTTACCCTAGGCCTAACCCTACCTCTAGGCTCTAACTCTAACTCCCTAATCCTAAACCTAACCATAAACCTAACCCTAACCCTAGAGGTCTAAACATATTTTTTCTGTGTGAACGTCGTTTATACGATGTTCGGACAGATACAAAGTCGCAATTCATACGCCGTTCAAAGCAGGCTACAGAGAGCTTGACATTTTGTGTGTACATGTAGGTTACATGTATGTGTTAAAACTGGATGGAGCGCGCGCATTTAACAACATGGAATTCGCAACATACAGCTTGTGCTCGATCGTGTACTATTAATTATCCACGCGGCTTGTAAGGTTACTGTCTAATTTAATTTAATTTAATTAAGTTAAATGTGAATTGAAAACGAGAGTAAAAAAGGGTAATACAGGCATACATACATGTAAATGTACATTATCTTAATTAAGAAGATGTCAAGGGCAGTCTATAATTGAAGGAATTTAATGATAGGAAAATGAACTAGTATCTTGTCTCCTAAATAATAAAATAGTGTGCACCAATCTGCCTGATAGTAAACACAATGCGCAATGGCCCTACTGCGCATTTTAAGAGCAGTTAATCACGAAACGATCGCACCAAAAAAAAATTGTGTGAATGATGTCAAGTTGATTAGTTTAAAGCTCTTTAAACTAATAAGCTATAAAGAATTGTACTCGTGTGTGAAAAGACTGCATGTACAAGTGAAGACCTAAAGATTAATTTTGACCAAAAGTGTGCAAGTATGTGCTTGTGTACATCATGCTTGTGTGTGTGTTGGGAAAAGGTTAGGGACGCTTGGGAAATTCATTAATTTTGCATTTTAAAAACCAATAATTATAAGTACATGTACATGTAGATGTATATCACATGTTTATCCTTAATTTTGTACCAAATGTAAAATAAAAGCAAAAAAAATGAACAAGAAGGAAATGAGGAATATGTACCTACATGTACATGTGTAAATAAAATATTAAAGTGAGGAAGAGAGAAGTAAAAGATGTAGAGAAAAGAGTTTAAAAGGAGAAAGAGTTAGAGAGAGAGAGAGAGGAGGAGGAGAGGGAGGGAAGGAAAGTGAGGAAAAGAGAAAGAGAGGATAAAGAGACCGAGAGATAAAGTGAAGAAAAAGAAAGCAGAAAAGACAGAGATGGAGAAAGAGAGAACTAGAAAGAGGGGAAAGAGAGGGAAAGAAAGTGGAAGAGAGAGAGAGAGAGACAAGAGGTAAAGAAGGGGGAAGAGAGAGAAAGGGGGATCTTGCCAAGTGCCAACAATTAAAAATTACATACGAATTGATGTTAAAAAGATAAAAGTATGCATTGCAATACTATGAATGGTATTAATAAAATAAACAAAAAATACAATGTCAAAATTGTATGGTGCTCCTAAAAATCGTAGGTAAGTTAAATAGAAATGTATCTATGAGAATTAAAATGAAAAAATGCTGACGGTAGTTAGTGGAAAAATTAAATGTACTGGTAATGCAAAGTTTTGGGGAAAATTAAAACTGGATGAATAGTAATTCTTTAAAATGTTGATATATATTTGGATGTATTATGAGCACTAGAAAATGTAGTCTCTAAAACACTTCTGCTTTCGAGAAATTGAATAATCATATATTTACTGGTGCTCCCTGTAAATTTCAAATATTTCAAATAGCACCTACACTGTAAGGCTATTCCATGGTAGCTGCGAGCATTAAAATCTCAGAATATGCAGTTCTGAATTTCTTATGAATAATTTCCAAACGGGAAGTGCAAATTTACTAATTGAAGTCAAGAAACATTGTTTTAAAGCTAAAGTAATATCAGTCTTGAGAGGGAGCCATACAACATAAAGAGTTTATTATTTACAATTTCATAACTTTAGACTCAATTTCAACTGCGACAACGATCACTGAATATTGTAAAATGGCATGCTTCCAATATATTCCTGACCGCATACCAAAACTTTGTATTACATGTACCTTTAAGAAAGTATAATATCAATAACAGGCTCCAAAGTGCCCATGTGGCAATAATTAGACATTGTTTACTTTTTTTTTTAAATAATTCATGAGGGCCATTTACACTGTCTTCCAAACACGCCAAAAAATGCCAAACCGGAGCCTGACCGCGGTGTTACCAAGGCAACTACGCTTTACCAACAAAAATGCCAAGCCCGAAACATTCCAAATCAAAGTGTGATCTTTTGGCTTGTTTGGCTAATATAAACGCTCGCAGTTGTAACATCGTGATGTTAGGTCACGTGACTGTCATCCTTGAAGAAATGATAGAATGATAAGAACAAAGAATAACATAAGAGAAAGTGATATAAGGAAAATATAGAGAAAAACATAAGGAAAGACAGAAAGAGAGAGTGATAGAATGATTTAACCAAAGAATAACATAAGAGAAGGTGATAGAGGAGAGAAATGAAGAATAACATAAGGAAAGACAGAAAGAGAAAAGTAATAGAAGAAAGAAACAAAGAACAACACAAGGAAAGACAGAAAGAGAAAGTGATAGAATACTAGAAACAAAGAATAACATAAGAGAAGGTGATGAAAGGAAGAAACAAAGAATAACATAAGGAAAGGCAGAAAGAGAAAGTGATAGAATGATACAAAATAAAGAATAACATAAGAGAAGGTGATAGAAAGAAGAAATAAAGAATAACATAAGGAAAGACAAAATAAGAAAGTGATAGAATGATAAAAACAAAGAATTACATAAGGTGATATAGAAGGAAGAAACAAAGAATAACATACAGTATGAAAAGACAGAAAGAGAAAATGATAAAGGATGGATAATGGAAAGATAGAAGAGAGGATGAAAGATGAAAAAAACAAAGAATAACATAAGAGAAGGTGATCAAAGGAAGAAACAAAGAATAACATAAGGAAAGACAGAAAGAGAAAGAGATGGAAAGATAAAAACAAAGAATTACATAAGAGAAGGTGATAGAAAGAAGAAATAAAGAATAGCATAAGAGAAGGTGATAAAAGGAAGAAACAAAGAATAACATAAGGAAAGTCAAAAAGAGAAATCGATAGAATGATAAAAACAAAGAATTACATAAGAGAAGGTGATATAGAAGGAAGAAACAAAGAAAAACATGAGGAAGGACAGAAAGAGAAAGTGATAGAATGATAAAAACAAAGAATTACATAAGAGAAGGTGATATAGAAGGAAGAAACAAAGAAAAACACAAGGAAGGACAGAAAGAGAAAGTGATAGAATGATAAAAACAAAGATTACCGGTAACATAAGAGAGGGTGATAGAAAGAAGAAATAAAGATAAACATATGGAAAGACAGAAAGAAAAAATGATAAAGAATAGATCATGGAAAGATAGAAGAGAAGATGAAAGATGGAAAAACAAGCAATAACATAAGGAATGGTAGGAAAGAAAAAAAAGTTCACTGGACTGCTTTCAATCTTTCATAATTTCTTTTCTGTTTCCTTTCTTTCTTTCTTTTTCATGAGTAATCATGAGTGCACTCTACAAGCCGCAGTCGCAAGGAAAAGTAATCTATTATTTGTTTATTTAAGAATATTTCTGATAGATTTGGATGTAACATATTTGGTTGAAAACTCCAAGAGTAGACACTTTAGAAAAAGTCTTCCCATAAGATTTTCAGATATTTTTCCACATGAATTGATCGCTGTTGGTCTGAACTCTCAGATGACGCTGTGTACTGACGAAATTCCCAAATTGTGATCGAGTGTGAGACCCTTAATAGTTAACATCAACCTTAAAGGTATTACAAAGTTTTGGGAAATTTTGAAAAATGGGTGGATAGTGATTCTTTACAATTTTGATATATTTGGATGCCCCTGTGGATGAATTAAAAACACCAGAAATTTTAGCCCCTAAAACATTTCTGCTTTCGAGAAAAATCCATTATAAAGATTTACCGGTGCTCCCGGTAAATGTGGATAAATTTCAAATAGCTCCTACGGCCGTATAATGGTAGCTGCGACCATGAAAATCTCAGAGTATGTAGTTGTGGTATGTTATTTCCGAACGAGAATAGTTTATCGGTCGATTTTAGTCAATAAACATTGTTTTATAACTTAATTCATATCTTGACCTTGAGAGGGAGCTATTCAACATAAAGTGTTTATTATTTAAAATTTCATAATTTTAGAGTCGATTTCGACCGCGACAACGATCACTGAATATTGTAGGATCGTATATGCTTCCAATATGTTCATTTGAACCAAATTCATGACCCAATACCAAAACTTTGTATTACCTTTAAATATAGGCAAAAAGTTAATCATCTTTAATATGCATTACAGATTGCTTTTACATGTGATATTTCACACCACACATGTTTCATATCGTATAAAATGTCTTAAATGCTAAATACAAATACAGTGCTCTTTAAAAAAATAATTCTTGTGGTACTTTCCCATTACAGGTAGAACGAAGCCATCCTAGTTGGAAGTCGAAACTAAGGCTGATGATAGAAGAGATTTGTCATGATCTGGACAGTTTCCAGTGGGCTGACTCCCTTGAAAACATTGCAAGATTGTACAACGAAGCCTTCCACAGCTCCCTAGGTATGTAGAGAGCTGTTTTTTGATATCTTGTTAGCTCACCTGAGCCACACTTTTTACTTTTTCTTTTAAATTCATGTACATATTGTGACTTAACTTGTTTTCAATTCAATTCAAAATGGTTTATTTAAAGGCAGGCTTTACTACTTCAGCTAGAAGGGATTAGACCACCCAGCGAGCCAGCGTGGTCACTGTGACAGATGGCTATCTCATTAACTCAGCTCTCATTTAACAGAAGAAAAAGAGGATCATGGGGGACCAACAGGCACCGATTGGGGAAGTTTCCTATATAGAGGGAGCAAGTAGCTACAAGTAGGACAGTGTGCCTTTAACACATTGATGGTTAACACATAATGTAATATATAACATACATGTAGCATAACATGATATATTGAATTTGAAATATAAATCAGTATAATGAATACGAGAAGTATAGCTTAGTGCAACATATGGAAACACAAATTAGAAAGAAATCAGAATTAAATAGCATAAAGTAACATAGTTCTGCTGAAATCATGTGAAAGAAGGACTGAAGTAAGCAATAAACGGTAAACGGACCAAGTGTATGTGGTGGAAAATATCGAGAGTAAAACTGAAAAGTGAGGATTAAATACAATGTAAATTGTTGAAATTAAGAGTGGGAGAGATTTCAAGAGGAAGAGTAAAGGCTGAGAGGGGGAAAGGTATAGAAAAAAGAAGTAGAAAGCGACAATAGAAAATTCATATAGGAGGATACAGAAAAGAAGAAGAGAACGATGATGGAGAAGGAGAAGAAGAAAAAATGGAAGGAGAATTTTAAAAAAGAGGAAAAAGGAGAGGAAGAAAGAGAAGATAAAAAAGAAAGAATAAAAGAACAAAACAAAGTGGAAATAAACAACCATGCCTAAAGTGGACAAGAGATGGGGGTAAAGAGGGGTGATAAACTATTGTCATGACAGATTGAGTTCAATTCAATATGGTAAAATTGTGATAAAATGGAGTAAAACAATACTTAAAGCTGATATTCTAAGCAAATAAATGTCCCTTAATTTGGTATCTACGGCAAGCATATGTTATTTATAAGTTTTTCAATTACATAGTATATCCAAAAAAAAATCTGGCTACTCGAAATCCTTAATTGTTTTAAAGGCTGAAAAGTCTAATAAATCATAATTCTAAGTACAATTCTTTGCCTTCCCCTAGTACGTCATAGTTTTAATATCAATTCCCCTTTTAAAAATTATGACATATACATGCCAACGATGTGCTATTAGTCGATATTTTCACCATGTAATTTTTGTTTTGGTGTTAAAATCGGCCCAGGCACGGAGCGAACAGTAGCTGTCTGCCCATGCACAGTTCATTACCATACAGCGATCTCCCGATGGTTTCTTCTTCCTTTTTCCTATGTATTTCGCCTTCCTTGGCCCTGAAGATCCTTCATCTACCAATTCTGACACCGGTAGTCAGGGGCAAGTGTTTGTTAGTTGTTTTTCTTAGCTGGCAACGTCGCTTTCATTCTCTTGCAATTGCCGATAAACATATAACTAGCGCACGTACTGTACGTTCTATCACAAGCAAGCAGCGCCTAGAGCAGCGGCTTGGCCTTACCTCCCGATTCTGCTCGCTTCACGAACGTTCATGCAAGAACCGCATCACTCGCCAAAATATTATAGAGGAAGCGCGCTTGCATGATCTCGTTCCAGTTTGATATTTTACAACATAAAATGTTTAACTGGTACTGTATCCTTTTTTGAGGCAGTCACACACATCTATGATAAGTACTATCGTAGTTCTAGGCCTATTCGTTTTACAAAACTGCTCCTGTACCTTATCTGATGACAAGATAATGCATCCGCCTATTCATACGTGCAAGATTTAACCTTGTCTCCAAAGCAGTAAACTCGTCTTAAATCTCTACCAAATATGTGAATATGAGGATATAAAAAGAAATGTTGCTTCGTTATTCTTCATTCAAATGAAAACAGAAAATCCATCAAATATACTCCTTAACAACAACAAATGTAAGCTCTGACAAGATAGCATTTACGTAGGGATATCACTGCCATTCACTCTCACTGAGCCCATGAGTCCCGTTCGTGACGTCACGGATAGAAGCCCGACTCTACGTGCACTTCCGGGTTTCAGACTAGATAGTTTGGTAGAGTTTACTCGCATAAATTCACCATTCTAAACTTGTTTTTGTCAGTTGGACACCATTTAGTGTTATTCTGGGGGTTAAAAGCTTTCTATTGATGTAATTATCTCAATATTTGGGATTGTCTTAGAGTATCAACTTTAAAAAGTCATTAAACAAATACAATGAAAAATTGGTAAGAGTGTATACATAAGCAAAGGCAAGGCAATAAAATAAAAGAATGAAGGAAGAAGGGAAAGAAGAAGAGAAAAGAAGTAGGGGAAGAAGAAAATAAGTCTAGAAATAAAGGAAAGAAGAAATAAAAGGAAAACAAAAAAAAGGGAAGGAAAAAAAGAAGAAGAAGAAGAAGCAGGAGAAAGAGAAGGAGAAGGAGAAGAAGGAGGAGGAGGAGGAGGAGGAGGAGGGTGTCAAAGAACAACAATGCAAAAAAAAAAAAAGGGTGAGAAGAGCGACAAGCACAAACTCTTTCTTCTATCAGAGAGAGATTCGAGGTTCAATTCAGAATTCAATTGGAAGCATTCCTTGGGCAAGGGGATGTAAAGTTGTTTTAAAGGGCTACTTACCATTCCAGGAGGAGGGGCTCAGAAGTAGCACCCCCTCCCCCCGAGAAAAAAGATTTTTTTCAAGGATGTAATTGATTGATATTGTGAACATTATCAAAAGTTTTAAGGATTACTGCATGCATGATATTACCAGTTGAATACAAGAGAATACATGTAACAAGTGAGTTTGCTATTACTGAATACGTTGTACTATTTTACTCTTTTTACAACTAGGTCTCCATTTGAGGTATTCTTTGGACGGAAATCAAACCGTGAAGTTAAACATGCTACATGTTGGTGAGGCTACAGCACCCAATGATATTGACGTTGAGATGGAGGACTATCAGGAGACTGATGGCGTAGAGGTAGGTGATGATATCTAATTTGGTAATTAAGCTTTTGTAGATGATTTAGCTTAATGTTTTGGGGTTGTGTGTCTGTCTGTCCTGCCTTCTCGTTATAGCGATATCTCAAGAAGTACTTGAGATATGAACTTCAACCTTGAAGATAGTATATATCATAGGAAGACAGTTCAACAAAGTATCCAATAGACCACAACACTTCTACTTTATTTTTTAGAACATGTCTGGTGTCATCTTGTGTTGAATAAGTAATAAATTGCACTGTTTTCCCTTTTTATAGTTCAAGTGCATGAAATATGGCACTTCAGATACAAAGTGTATTTCAAAGTCATCGATAATATGAAATTTCACAATTGGAGGTTATTAACACTTGTAATTTCAGAATTAGAAGCTAAAATGATGTGCAATCATTTTCATAATATTCAACCTATACTTCATAGAATTGCATTCCCACATGTTGTCGAAGATCATCACCTCAAAGCTCAACTTGCCATCAGCGATAGCGCTTTTGCCATTCTCTGATTGGTCTATTAAAGATATGTACTATGTCCTTTTTGCAGCCAACATCAAATTCTGTAGAACTTTGCAGGAATTATGAATATGTCATGTATGTCCTATCTGTGAAATTTAAACGTTAGCAGTGTCCTAATATTCAAATTATGCAAGGAAACCTGTTTAATTGCTAGACTTCACTGTCAGACACTATTGAGTGACTGACTGGCTTTTTTTCTTCTTTGGTAATAACATACATAAAATGAGCTGTTAAGGGTGAGCATTTGTCTACATCAATAACCCATTTCTTGCAATGGCCAAAATTAAACTGATTGAATCTTTGTACAACATAAAACGTACGACTATTCGGTACAAGGGTCTGAAATTCAGACCATTACTTACTGGCTCTATAGCTCTTTAAAGTCGATTCGACAACTAATAGTCGTTATTTTCCCACTTAAAGACATTTTCAAGCATCCCCCCCCTTTTTTTTTAGGGAAGTTCGAAATTAGTGTTATCTTTCAAATGCTGTTGGAATATAACCTTTTCATCTTTTTGGCCTGCAAATGGGACATACACTGTAGTGCCTTTGGAAGGTCCTTGTACATGTGTACATGTGGTGCGAGTAGTGCTGTACCAGATCGCACGTACCAATGGAATTCAACTAAATAAAGTCCTTCGGTTGCCATATAGAATTCCCTCCATGTATTCCCTGCGTGTCGTAAAAGGCGACTAAAAGGGACTGCATTGGGCAGCAGCGATGCAGTGAGAGTTTAGGCGGATGATCCTATCAGGGACAACGGCGTCTCTCAGAACTGGTGTTCACATGGGTATATTCATGGTCACCACACTGCGGTGAGGAAGGCAACAGGAAACCACCTTCACTATTCTTCCCAAGATATACCATGGAAAGTCAAAGAGAAACGGCGTGAAGGGAACCTCTAGAAATAGAGGTGCCTCGCTCGGTAGGCCTTCCCATGTGCGACAGGTGGGACCTGATCGTCATTCAGCAACTGTCCGCAACTGTAACATCATGCGCATCGGCACCTGGAATGTACGCACTCTCTACCAGAAAGGGAAATTGGACAACGTCGTGCAAGAAATAAACAGGATGAGAATTAATATTCTAGGCATTAGTGAAACAAGATGGACTGGCAATGGAGAATTCACAGTTGAAAAACATAAGATGATCTATTCAGGAGGGATAAGACATGAAAGAGGTGTAGGGGTGCTTCTGGATCCATTCACAGCTAACATGGTTCTGGGCTTTTGGGCAGTTAGAGACAGAGTTTTGTTGGTCAAATTACAAGGGAAACCTCTCAACATGGCAATAAAAGTGGTTTATGCACCCACAGTGGAAAGCACAGATGAAGATATTGACATTTTTTATGAGCAATTAGAGGCAGCCAAATCACAATGTAAATCAAATGAAATTGTAATTGCCATGGGAGACATGAACGCAAAGGTCGGAAGAGGCAGATATGGTAGAACAGTAGGGCCATATGGTATTGGAGACAGAAATGAAAGGGGTACCAGATGGGTAGAGTGGTGCGAAGCCAAAGGAATGGTCATCGCAATACATGGTTCAAGGATCATCCAAGAAGGATATATACTTGGAAAAGCCCTGGGGATCGTGCAAGAAATCAGATTGACTTCATCACAATAAATGAACGGTGAGGTGTAAATCAAGCTAAAACATATCCGGGTGCAGACTGTAGGAGTGATCACATTCCTGTCGTGGCAACTCTGCAATAGAAGCTAAAGAAGATGACAAAAGCCAAGTCAATTCAGAAGGTAGATTTTGAACAGCTACAGAATCGTGATGTTCGCCTCCAATATACTGTCAAAGTACAAAACAGATTTGATAGTCTCACCGACCAGGGAGAGGAGGTCACTTGGGAATCAATGAGGGACATTCTTGTAGAAACAGCTGAAGAGACATTACCTAAAAAGGAAAGAAAAGTAAACAGAGATGGATGACGGAGGAGATTCTAGCAAAGATGAGCAAAAAGGCAGAAGATCAAGGACAGAGATGGAAGTCAATACAGAGAGTTGGACAGAGAAATTCATGACCACTACACAAAAGCTAAAGAGGAATGGCTGAACAAACAGTGCGCCGAGATAGAGAGAAGTTTTAATGCAAACGATCCCAGGGTTTTTAAGAAGGTAAATGAACTTTCTGGAAAGAATCTTCAGAGCTCCAAGTCGGGATGCATCAAGGCAAGGGATGGATCAGTACTGGTTGAAAAGGAAGAGATACTGAACAGATGGACTGAGTACATTGGCGAGCTTTTTGACGATGTAAGAAAAGAACCTCCACACTGTGCAGGATCTATTGAAGGACCTAGGATTCTGCTCTCAGAAGTGAGGTCAGCGATCAGTATGATGAAGAGGAACAAAGCTGCTGGTCCTGATGGAGTAGTAATAGAGATGGTCGAAGCATTGGAGAACTATGGTGTCATGAAACTAACTGAAGTCATCAATTAATAAGATCTATGATGATGGAAGTTTCCAGATGACCTGTGCAAATCGATATTTATTACACTTCCCAAGAAACCTGGAGCAGTGGAATGCGGGCAACATAGAATCATCAGCCTCATGAGCCATATCACAAAGATCATCTTGCGAGTTCTACTTCAAAGAGCAAGGAATCACCTAACTCCAGAAATTAGTAATGTGCAGTTTGGTTTTGTCAGGTATGTCGGAACTAGAAATGCTATTTTTGTTCTGCGGTCTATAGCAGAAAGGGCCGTAGAAATGCAGAAAGACGTCTTCCTGTGTTTCATCGATTATACAAAAGCCTTCGATAAAGTAAGACACGATCAGTTATTTGAAGACTTAACCAAGATTGGACTAGACACAAAGGATATCAAGTTATTGCAAAATCTGTATTGGGAGCAAACAGCATGTGTTAGGGTAGAAACAGAATTAAGTGACTACATCAACATTAAGAGTGGGGTTCGGCAAGGATGTGTCATGTCTCCAGATCTCTTCAATTATTACAGTGAGTGGATACTTAGAAACCTAGAACAGGAAAGAGGATTGAAAGTAGGAGGACATAATATCACAAACATACAGTATGCGGATGATACTATATTAATCGCAGAATCGGAGAAGGACCTGCAGCGAATTTTGGATGTTGTCGTCAGAGAAAGTGACAAGAGAGGATTATCATTAAATTACAAGAAAACGGAATGCACGGTAATTTCAAAGAAGGGAAGAATACCATGCTCTCTTAAGATCAACAACATTCAAATAAAGCAAGCCACCTCTGTTAATTACCTACATGTAGGGACTACAATTACAGATGATGCAAGAGGCGAGCAAGAAATCAAGAGAAGGATTGCACTTGCAAAATCAACTTTCTCCAAATTAGAAAACATTCTTAAGAATAAGAAGCTGAAGATGAAAACGAGACTCCGCGTACTCAATTGCTACGTGGATCCAGTTCTAATGTATGGATGTGAAGCTTGGACCCTGAAATCAGACCTAAGAAAGCGACTGGAAAGTTGTAAAGTTTGGTTCCTGAGAAGGATGCTAAGAATTTCATGGACAGAAAGACTTTCTAATGATGAGGTATTTGCCATGGCAGGAACAAGACTAAAGCTTCTGAATAATATAAGAGGTCGACAGCTGAGCTTCTTAGGCAATGTTATACGGAAGAATGGTTTGGAAAATCTTGCACTGACTGGAAGAATTGAGGGGAGGAGTAGGGGTAGAAGGAGGATTCTGTGGATGAGTAGCTTTAATAAGGAGTGGGATTTCTGAATGTGGAATTGAACTCGGGGAGAATGAATTACTTCATAGAATATGGGATAGAGAGTTGTGGCACTCCATGGTCGCCAACGTCTCAGGATATGGCACATAGAAGAAGAAGAAGAAAGTCCTTTTGATATGTTTGAACAAGCAATTTAAGAATGTGTACACTTGAACATAAGATAACACAGTGTGGATGGTTCAAGGGGAAATTGCAAACCTAAAGTCAGGAAAGATCAAAAATATAGACTGTGAATTTGATGAGACTTTTGAAGTACGCTAATAGTGGTACAGTACTAGTAATGTGTGTACGTGTGCAACTACTTAGCTTAACATTATTACATACAGTGTTCATATGCAGCTATTGACGCATGAGTCAGTCGTTTTGAGTAAATTACTTTTCACATAATTTTAAAGATACAATATACACAAAAATGCCAACATAGTGAGATTTAGAGTGTACCGTATATATTTAGCTTAGACCTTCATCTATCACTGAAAACTTTCTACTTCAATCCAACTACAGTATAATTGATCAAATGATAATTATTGGAGGAAGTCTATCATGTGTATTAAATTAAATTAAGTAAATTAATAAAGTAATAAATGTATGTCTTAATAATATCAACACAGCTGTCTCATACTGCAATATTGGCTTTATACTGAATCATTAAAATGGCGACACGGCTGCCTCATACTGTAATATAATGTAGGCCTTATAACGTGAAAATGGCAATACGGCTGTCTCATACTGTTATATTGGCATTATAACATGAAAATGGCAACACGGCTGTCTCTTACTTTAATATAAGCCTTATAACATGAAAATGGCAACACGGCTGTCTCTTACTGTTATATTGGCATTATAACATGAAAATGGCAACACGGCTGTCTCTTACTGTAATATAAGCCTTATAACATGAAAATGGCAATACGGCTGTCTCATACTGTAATATAGGCCTTATAACGTGAAAATGGCAATACGGCTGTCTCATACTGTTATATTGGCATTATAACATGAAAATGGCAACACGGCTGTCTCATACTGTAATGTAGGCCTGATAACATGAAAATGGCAATACGGCTGTCTCATACTGTTATATTGGCATTGTAACATGAAAATGGCAACAGGGCTGTCTCATACTGTAATATAAGCCTTATAACATGAAAATGGCAACACTGCTGTCTCTTACTGTAATATAGGCCTTATAACATGAAAATGGCAACACTGCTGTCTCTTACTGTAATATAGGCCTTATAACATGAAAATGGCAACACGGCTGTCTCATACTGTTATATTGGCCTTATACATGTAAGATGAAAATGACATTTCAAACGATAAAAACACCAACGTTATCCACTTATGAACAATTCTTAAGCTTAATGAATTGAATAATAATATAAATAAGGCAAACATTCAGTTTGAAAATATGTTGGTTGTATTTTATTGAGAACCCTTGGTGGAAATTCTCAGATATAGAATCCTTTTACGTCATTGCTTGTTTTTTCTTTTTTTTTGTGAATGAGAATTATCAAAGCCAGAAATCTGTGAGACTTTAATTTGATTTACATTTGACAATTTTGATATTTTCTAATTTTACTTGTAAAATATTCAATGAAGAAGAATCTGAGGAAATCTAGACAATAAAGTAATACATACATGTAGATAATAATATCTTGAAGTTACTTTCATTTCTTTTATGCCTCAGTGATGAATGAGTAAATATATCCACATGAAATCAGCCAGTAACGTGCATGTAGATTATTAGATATAAAACTAACATGGAATCCCCTCATCCTCCTTTTTGAAAAGGGAAAAAACAAAGAAAGAATTCAATTTTACTTGCGAATAGAAGTTAGCTTTCTATAAAGGATTACTTATTTGATACGTAGTTGTGTTTGCTGACTCTACAAACCTCTAAATCCACTAAAACTACGTATTTTATTGTGAATAATATGAAGTGAAATATATGTTCAATACATACAAGTACCCTGACCACCAGAATTAAAATTGCCTTGCAAATGCACCCAGTGCCACAGTACTAATCCCTATAGAGTACCGAAACTGTGACATCATAAAAATCAATTTTTAGAATTTCTCAATTTTTTTCTTCATTTTTCCGAAAGAGCATCAAATATAATGTCCAAATTTCGAAAACCAATTGAATATGTAAAGTATTGGCTGAGATATGACCATCTGAATAAAAAGATTGCCTATGGGAACTCAGTGTTATTAATTTGCTCTGGCTCCTAATGGTTAGGAGCCAGAGCATATAACACTGAGTTCCTATGGGGTGTATATTTATTCAGATGGTCATATCTCAGCCAATACTTAACAAACATGTACCGTATTCAATTGGTTTTCAACATTTTGACATTATTTTTCATGCTCTTTGAAGAAAAAATGAAGAAAAAAATTGAGAAATTCTAAAAATAGATTTTGATGATGTGCCAGCCACTAATCCCCCTGTGCGAAGTTTATTTTGAGGGTTGGTTCAAGTGTGTGTAGTCTCATCCATGTTGATACCAATTTCATTTCCTGAATTTCAGGTTTCCTTCAGTGGAATACTGTATGGTTCATTGAACTTTTGTTTTTATTGTGAATAATATGAAGTGAATTACATGTATATGTTAAATATACATGTACCCTGACCACCATAATTAAAATTGCCTTTATTAACCTTTTTTTGAATATTTTTCTTCTCCAGGTTTTCTTTAGTGGAAGCAGCAGTACGAGAGGGACAACCGGTAGGCATATGTTGTACATCAAGGGGCCACGAGTAGTGCCAGAGGAGAGAAGACTCAGGTCTATTTCTGCAGTCGTGATGGTTTGTTCAGGTCTAAAAGGAAAGGCAGTAGGTCTTGGAAATCACAAGGATGTTGCAATATTGATGCCCATTGCACTTTGGGTATCACAGCTTATTTGAAAGATGATGGGACAGTTAGTGTAACAGTGGTTGATTAGCATTATGGTCATGAGAAGAATCTGGCTCATGTTAGATTGTCAGCTATGGAGAGGGTTGATGTAGCCCAGAAGTTAGCACAGGGTGTCAGTTTTTATAGGATTTTGGATGATATTTGTGAGTCTTTGAGCACTACCTTGGAGCGCCAACATCTCATCACCAGACAGGACATCAGGAACATTGCAAGGTCTCTTGGTTTGCAGGGTATTCGAAGGCACAACGATGATGCAACTAGTGTGGATATGTGGGAGAGGGAGATGCGTGATCAGGGTGACAGTAATCCCGTGTTACTGTACAAGGGACAGGGTTCTCCATGTCCGGAAGCGTTGGATGATCTTGGTGAGAATGATTTTGTGTTTAGGAACATGACGCCATCCAGAAGGAAATGTTGCTCTCCTTTGGCAAGCATGTTGTCTGCATGGACTCTACTCATGAAACCAACGCGTATGATTTCTCTTTGGTGAATGTGTTTGTTGTTTATGAATTTGGAGAAGGGTTTCTGGTGGCATGGTTCATTTTTAACAGAGAAGACAGGGCTGTGCTGACAGGCTTTTTGCAGAAAATTTGAGTCATGGTAGGTCAGTTGGAGACTGTTGGAGACTTCTTGGCAAATGTCTGATGATGCTGAACAGTTCTTCAATGCTTGGATTTATAGTGTTTTTACACACAGGCCCAGGAAACTGTTGTGCACATGGCGTTGGGCTCTGCATTCTCATATCCCTGGCAATGCAGAGTTGTAATCTTCCATCTACAAGACTCTTAGGGTTCTCCTGGAGGAGACTGATGAAGCAAAGTTTGAGCTGCTTCTTGGCCGTGTCACATCAGATTTCATGGAGGATGAGTCAACACGGAAGGTTTGGGGAGTATTTTGCTTTGTATGCAGACAAGAAGTGTCAGTGGGCTGTTTGCTTCAGGAAGGATGCAAACATCAACACGAATATGTATGTGGAAGCCTTCCACCACACGTTGAAGTAAATCTACATGAAGGGCTTTACCAATCGCAGGGTTGATAAATGCATCAGTCTTCTCACCCAATTTGTCTGCGATCGTTTGTTTGAAAGGTTAATCAAGCTAGAGAAGGGCAAGAAGTCTCATCGAATCAATGATATAGATATGAGGCATCGAGCTAGTTACCTGCTCAGTTCTGCAGCAAGAAGTGCATTGTCGTCGTATATAACTCTTGAACATACATGTAGTGTTCATCCTGTTGGCTCACACCCACTGGTCTGTAGATTTTTTAAATGAACATTTAATCTCAGACCTCTGACACCACGTTACAAGGATCGACACATGGAATGTGAGTGTTGCACTTGGCCTTTTACGCAGATGGTCACCAGCTAGAGTTTTGAGTTTGAAACAAACTACCCACAAACTGTGTTTGTTATTAGCTTTGATCTCTGCACGGAGATCTCAAACATTGCATTTGTCAAGTCTAGATAACATGAAACTGAAACAAAGTTCAGTGATCTTTAAAGTTGATGACTTGTTAAAGCAAAGCCGTCCAGGTCAGCACAGTTTCACGCTCAGCTTTAAGGCGTATACTCCAGATAGGATCA
Organism: Strongylocentrotus droebachiensis; assembly: GCA_035222895.1. Classification (NCBI taxonomy): domain Eukaryota; kingdom Metazoa; phylum Echinodermata; class Echinoidea; order Camarodonta; family Strongylocentrotidae; genus Strongylocentrotus; species Strongylocentrotus droebachiensis. The sequence continues at coordinate 55,524 of JAVYIG010011456.1, forward strand.
GGAGAACAGAGGAAGTTTGAGGACAAGAACCCCAACTATTCAACAGCCATACCAAACCACATAGGAAAGTTTCATCCCAAACAATATCACGGTGGATTAAAGAGGCCTTAACAGTAGCTAGAGTTGACACCAGCAAATACAAGGCACATTCCACGAGATCAACTGCAGTGTCGGCAGCTAGCATGGCCAATGTACCAGTCAGATGTATTCTAAACCAAGCTGGCTGGTCGAGCTAAAAAACTTTCCAGCATTTCTATAATAAAACACTCGCAGATGACAGAGAAGAATTCTCACAATACTTCAGCAATAAACTATGCATTAGCTGAGAACATACTGTCAGAGTGTCGGGGATTGAACTCAAAATTTTGACAGGTTGGTAGTAAAGACATTGCCAAAAAAAATTTGTTCTGGTTAAGTACAATTGATATTTGTTGTGGTAATTTAATTTTTTGTGTTACTACAGTTTCGCATTCAAATTTCCAGTCGGTTTTCTGACTGCTGTATGCAAATTGTACTACAAAATGTGTTCCGCTGAGCTACACAATCTCAATTAGTCTCTTCATGAGACTCACAAAGTAAAATTGAAAGCTCAAACGATAACTTACCTGTTTGAAGTTTGAGTGTAATTTTATGAGGGAGTAGAGGGAAGAGATTAATTGCCCTCCTCTCTCTCCCTTTTGATAGAGTTTAACTCTGGTTCATGTTTATTGTAAATGTCAAATTCAGAAAAGTTATCTGACCTTTCAGGATCAGCTAACACATTTTGTGGCTACAAAGAATGATTGCACATGGGTGAAGCGGGCTCTCAATTAATCTCTTCCCTCTACTCCCTCATAAAATTTCACTCAAACTTCAAACAGGTAAGTTATCGTTTGAGCTTTCAATTATGAGACATTATGAGACAGCTGTTTTGCCATTTTCATTACATTACATAGCAATATGAGACAGCAGTGTTGTCATTTTTTTAATTTATTCTCTTATAATACAGGTAAATGTGATGGACTCCAGACTACTTTGGGATGTTCAAAGTTGGCACGTTTTCTTTGTATAAAATGGAGTACAAAGGATTTCAATAGGTAAGACAAAGATCTGTATGGCCAGGATCTGGTTTGCGTATTAAATCATGATTCAGAAACAGATCCAGGTAAGTATCTTCCCATGCCCTGGCTACTGATGATGAGCATGGTTTCAAAGTTTAATCCCTCTTTTCTTTTCTTTTCTTTTCTTTGGAAAATATATGATTTCAAGTGCTTGATTGTCAGTGCATATATACATCTTTGCTACCATAAAGTGGTGAAGTGTGACGTCATCAAAAATCTATTTTAGGAATTTCTCAATTTTTTCTTCATTTTTTGAAAGAGCATCAAAAATAATGTCCCAATGTCGAAAACCAATTGAATATATTAAGTATCGGCTGAGATATGACCATCTGAATAGAAATATGTCCTATGGGAACTCAGTGTTATAGTGCTCTGGTTCATAACAGGTACATTACAGGTACAGTATGTGAAAGGACACATCCTGCAGGCACTAAAGTAATAATTCAGTGGTAATAGATTATGCAGATAAGTGAGCATAGAAATATTTGGCAGAATTAGTTTATTCTTACCAGGTATAGATGAAAAGACAAGCACAGAAACTTAAGTGCAATACACCAGTATTTATTTACATGTGCTAAATGTCTGTATGTATTCTTGTTATTTATTTTATACAGATTGAATTGTTACTACCACTTCTAAAGAATAAAACACTAGAAGTAGAAGTAGAATCCAGGCTGAATTTGTTGGGGGTATTCGCTGGATGTGTGAGCCAACTAGCCACTATTATGACTTGAAGATACACATCTGGAATTTTACCAATCAACTGTCAAAAAATTGGTCTAGATTATTATCAATGCTACCATTTTCAAAACGTATGCAAGTTTGTGAATTGTTGTTAACCAGGCACACCATTGTGTAGCCAAATCATTCAGTGCAAATTTATAGTAATATCTTGAGTTATCACTGACTGCTAGAAATTACACTGTGGAGTTATTATACTCCTGCCAAAAAGTTGGAAGATTTCTTGGTATTAATCACATTCAGTGATATTTCTAGTTTGTACTGCATCAAAATGTGTGAGTTCTCACTCCAGTCTTGACAGTTGCCATGTTTTAAACTTTGGTTTGATATGTATTTTTCATATGCCAAAATAACAAGATGGGCATTCTAAGCCCACTGTGATTTTTATCCCATTCAATTTTCGTTGCTTGATTCTGATGTCGTATTTGAATTTGAGATGATGCTTCTGTTATAGTGTACAGGACTTGATACAGCAGCAAAGTATCTGACTTGTTCCAGTACCGTATTCATTGTTTGGTGCACATCATTTTTCATTCATTTGTTTTTGTTTGATTTTTATGACGTATTGAAACTGAAATGATGTTTCTCCAACTACACTTTACAGAACACAAATCTGCATGATGGTGTATTCAGCTCTCATTCAAATCTTGCCATGTTTTATAGTTTGATGGATGATTTTGACATGCCAAAGTTACAATTCTAATTTTACATCTCTTTCATTGTTGTACCTGATTACATTGTAGTGTTTGACAATGATATTATATATTTATTTGGTATGGCAAACTCTAATGTGTATTAAAGTTGCATTCAGGTGTTAAACCTCTGTTGAGCAAAGTTATTTGTGTAAGTTCACAAACCAGTCTTGCCATGTTTTTATATAATTGTTTGATGCAAATTTTGTCATATGAAAGATAGTAACATGTACATGTAGAGCATTCCAAGTGAATTGTGATTGTCATCTCATTCATTTGTTTGTGCTTAATTTTAATGATGTATTGAAACTGACATGATGTTTCTCCAACTACACTTTACAGAACACAGATCTGCATCAGGATGTATTCAGCTCTCATTCCATGCTTGCCATGCTTTAAAATATTGTTTGAAACACTTATTTCATATGCAGAAGTATACTAATGGGCAGTCCAAGTTATGTGATAGAACAGTAGTGATTCTGAAATCATCTTCAAAGATCATGGTAACAGCATGTGTTCGAAATTGAGGTAATTTAAATTGCCTTTACAAATAAGTAAACATGTTTATTTTATATCATGTAATACAGTGTAGACACAATACTTGCATATCAAATACCAAGAGATACCTCATTCCACATGTATATAATGGTTGATTTTCAAATTGGACTTAATTTCTACCAATTTAGTCAAACTTTCTTTTTTAGTAATTTTTAAGCCATTTTGAACCAAATATTTTCCAACCAGCTTTGTTAACATTATAAAATGATTAATACGCATCAGTTTGCATGGTTGTTTCCCAATTAAATCATCCTTTTTTTTTTCTTGCTAAAATGCCTTCTTACCCACTTCTGAACATCCCATTTAAATGTAACTTTATTGTCATCATTCAAACTTAGATAATGTGTATCTGTAACTACACTTTACAGTACTCAATGCTGCACCAAAGTGTCTTTCTCATTCTAGTCTTGCCATGTTATGTTGTAAGGTGCATTATTTTTTACTTGCCAAAGAGACATTTCATGCATTTGTAGTTGGTGACTGCGATTTTCTACTCATTTGTATTATTTGTGTGTATGTATATGTCTGCTTGGACTAGGACAGCTAGAGACAGAAGATAATGTAAATGTTATGAGGAGGGCTTTGTCCAACGTCTGGATGAACTATAGCCTGATAGAAATAGAAATAGAAATATGTCTGCTTGATTTTCATGTAGTATTCAATCAAGAATGTTTTTCTTACTACACTTTACAGTTAGTCAATGCTGCATCAGGATAACTAAGTTGACATTCCACTCATGCCATGTTTTTTTAAATATTTGTTACAGTTTTATACCAGTTGCTGAGTACTGTGTTATACCATTTACTGTTTTATACTGGTTGAAGCAGTATTTTCTCATGCCAAAAAAACATTTCAGCATTCCAAGTGTGAATTTCATCTCTTTCCTTTTTATTCTTAATTGTGATAAAATATTTGTACTTTATTAGACTGACGTTGATAAATGTTAACATGATGTTTTTATGTATTAAAGTTGCATTCAGGTTCATTTGGGGGCCTTGAATGCTTTAGTTCATCATTCCAAACTTGTTATTCAGAGATCTGACTTTGTTTCCAATTGTTCTTTTCCACACCTGCACATTATCAAGCTCTTCAAGATCAAAGGCATTACAAGGGGGAGTGTATTGGCAGTACTGTCAGGCGCGGATCCCCCCCCCCCCCCCCCCGCAAAAAAAAAGAGGGAGAGAGAAAGAGAGAAGGGAATGGGAAAGAGGAGAGAAAGGGAAAGAAAGAAGAGGAAGAAAAAAAGGGGGAAAAGGAGGAGATCGGGGGGGGAGGACCAAAAGGGCCTTGCCTCCCAGCTGTTACCTACCCACCCCCCCCCCCCCCCCCCGTAAAAAAATAAAGGAGAGGAAAGTTAAAGAAGAAAAGAGGAGATAAAGGGAAGGAAAAAAGAGGAAAAAGAAGGGGGATATCAGTTGTAATTTTCACGCCAACAAGTTGCCCTTGCCTCCCCCACCCCCAATTGCCTCGATACCCGTGATTTACAAATGTTGCTTAAATGACATAATTTTTCAGAAATTTTTCCTCAATCTTTAGTAAATTATACATTTTTATGCGTTTGTGGGAAAATGGCAAATTCCTAAAGAAAGAAAGAAAGAATAGTAACCTGCCTTTCTCACAAAATAATGAGGTGTCAAAATTTGCTCATCTGACCGTGAATAAATGCATAAAACCCCTGAGCTTCCGGGGCTCTGCCCCCTGGATTTCACCTAGAGCCCTCAGGCGGGCACATGGATGCTCATCTGACGGTAATTCAATGCTTAAAATCCCTGAGCTTCTGGGGTCTCCGCCCCCTGGACCTCGCGCCATTTAGTGTCCTGCCAGTGTCACAAATAAGCGTATCAAAATATGTTCATCTGACCGTAATTAAATGCCTAAAACCCTTGATCTTCCGGGGCTCCGCCCCCTCGAACCCGCCAGGTGCCCTTTAGGCAGGCCCCTGCATGCTTGTCTGACCGTTATAAAATGCCTAAAACCCTTGAGCTTCTGGGGGCTCCGCCCCGTGGACCCCATGCCAATTAGTGAC